>VXBH01009485.1:234496-283243 GCA_013400035.1 Rynchops niger
TCCTGGGGCAGGGAAGAGTGACAGACCTGGCTGCAAAAGGTGTGCCCAGGTGGAGGACCTTCTGCAGTAGGTGGTTGAGCTGCAGGAGGTGATAAGGAGGCTGTGTAATAGCAGGGAGGCCAAGAAGGAGTTAGACAGCTGGTTCCAAGCACACCTTCATCAAGTTTTCTCACAACACCAAGCTGTGTGGTGTGGTCAACATGCTGGAAAGAATGGATGCCATCCAGAGGGATCCTCACAGGCCTAACAGGTGGGTCTGTCCAAACCTTGTGAAGTTCAACAAGGCTAAGTGCAAGGCCCTGCACCTGGGTCACAGCAATTTCAAGCACAAATATAGGCTGGCCAGAAGCATGGATTGAGAGCTGCCCTGAGGAGAAGGACTTGGGGGTGTTGGTGGATGAGAAGCTCAACACCTGGCAATGTGTGCTCACAGCCCAGAAAGCCAACTGTATCCTGGGCTGCATCAAAAGAAGTGTGGCCAGCAGGTCAAGGGAGGTGATTCTGCACCTTTACTCCACTCTCATGAGAGCCCCATCTGGAGTACTGCGTCCAACTCTGGGGCCCCCAACAAAACAAGGACGTGGACCTGCTGGAGTGGGTCCAGATGAGGGCCACAAAGATGGTCAGAGGGCTGGAGCGCCTCTCTTATGAAGACAGGCTGAGAGAGTTGGGGTTGTTCAGCCTGGGGAAGAGAAGGCTCCAGGGAGACCTTATTGCAGACTTCTGGTACCTAAAGGGGGCCTGCAGGAAAGATGGGGAGGGACTCTTTATGAGGCAGTGTAGCAATAGTACAAAGGGTAATGGCTTAAAACTGAAAGAGGGTGGACTTAGATTAGATATTAGCAAGAAATTCTTTACTCAGAGGGTGGTGAGGCACTGGAACAGGTTGCTCAGGGAGGTTTTGGATGCCCCATCCCTGGAAGTGTTCAAGGCCAGGCTGGATGGGGCTTTGAGCAGCCTGGTCTAGTGGGAGGTGTCCCTGCCCAGGGCAGGGGGGTTGGAACTGGATGATCTTCAAGGTCCCCTCCAGCCTAAACTGTTCTATGATTCTATGACTTCAGTAGCCAACTTCCTAAACTTCATTTGGGCACAAAAAGAAAGGAAACCTACCAAGCTAATTCTTGTTAATAATGTGACAGAAAACACCAGCTTTATTTCTAACTTTTCCACCCCAGTTAATGTATTTAAAACCTGTGAACTGGTGGATTCTTCTCTGCTGTCAACCTGAGCCGTTGCGACCTTTCTCTAGACAGTGAAGTGCACTGGAACTGACTAGTAGTCCATTGATTTGCGATGTGGAAGTGGATGATCTTGTGGTATTGTAAATGGACGCTAGACTCTCTTGTGAGCAGCCCTCTTCAGTAGGAAGAGCTTGATGTTGCTTCCTGGAGATGTGCTCTAATGATTCTTTCAACACACTGTGTGTATGAGGTGATTTTTGCTTGGATGACAACTTGCAGAAGGTGGTCAGCTTTCTGCATTTTTCTGAGTGTATTTTTAGAAAGAATCAGGTGAAATAATAGGTAAAAAACAGCAAGCTAATGCTGGGTGAAGAAAGACTGAGGTGATTCTGATGCTGTAAAAAAACCCCATGTTTTTGAGGTCTTTAGTTGCTGATATGCCACCAGTGTTAGTCTACTTGGCCTACACACCCAGAATGCTCCTTGAACTCTGGTTTACAACCTTGCATAAAACAAGGTGTGGTTCTGGGTTTTTTTTATTTTTTTTTTATTTGGCTAGAACAATTACAACAGTCTGTTTTACATAAATATAGCTGGACAAGCAAATAATGAGATTGTTTAAAGAGAATTTACTGGTAAGTGAAAACTGTTGCCATATTTTATTGAAGCAAAAGCTCAGTTCTGTTGAAGGCTGGAGAAAGTCCGGGGTGCTCTGTCCTCTTGCCTCTAGGGGTTTCCAGAGTCCCTTGGTGCTTGGTGGCTATTTCAGGCTTGTTGAGCTCCAAAGCTCTTCTACTGATGAAGAGCCCAACTCCCATCATCAGAAAGAGGCTCACTCTTCACAGGTTTGGTCCTTGACATTTAAATATTATATTTTTTTTAATCTGAGGGGTGGACTACTGTACAGTCCTTTGTTTTCAAGTATACTTGAATTGTGATCAGACTGGAGCTAGCACAGAAAATAGCAGTTTACTTAAATATTTCTGAGCAAGCACAATGGGCCTCACAGTCCCCAGGCTGCACTGGTAGTTTAGTGGCTACAAGATGATACTTATTGTGCTACTTCTGCCTTTTGCAAGTCCTAATTGACCTCCCTGGTACATGCTGTGTGTTTTTTTGTTTTGTTCTGCTGTGCTTGTTCCCTAGAAAGAGGTTCACGAGATGTACGAGAGCTGGTGAGCACCAGTGCTATTGTCCTGGGCTGCTCCTCTTCTGTTGCCCTTCCATCTGCCTTGGAGATAGGCTGGCAAATAGGGGAAGCTTCAAATCCAGTTGTGTGGATTATGCCTTTATGGAGTTCTAATAGGATTTCTCATAGCTGAAATATGATAGGAAAAACCTCCTCTCACAAAAAGAATTTGTTGCTGATTTTGCTCATGGCACTCTATGTAGACCTTAAGAAGAACAATCTTTTCATTTTTAAAAAACTCTGCTAGCACATTGCCCTCTGTATTGTTCATATTGTAAGGGTGGAAAGGGAAGATCCTATTGTAACTTTATGAGTCTGGAAGCTGGAAAAACCACACCTTAATCATTTGTTCTGTGATTATTTGTTTTTTGAAATTGAGAAAGAGATGGAGATGAACTCTGGTGATACATCACTTCTCTGGGGCTGCTTTTCCAAGCAGAACTGCATCTTTCACTTTTATATAAGAAGCTATAAAGGTCTAGTAAACAATTTTGCTAATTTTGAATACAATAACTAATGTTGTGCACTCCCCAGGCCAGAAATAATATATTATGCTCCTTGATCACTATTTTTCTTTCTAGGGAGTAATGTTATTTAAATTAGTGGCACTTGAAAGCTGTATGTGAGACAGTCTGTGGTCCATGAGGCAATTTCTGTATCACTAACAAATACAGGTCTTCTAACTTAATGTAAACCCTGTATTCAGGGAAGCAATGCAATGAGAAAATGCCTTTTGATTTTTTTTCTGACATGAGAACAAACCTCTTATGGGGGCTGGTTGCGGGGGGGAACTAGCTCAAAGTAGTTCTGTTTTTGTGAGCAGCATATATTGTTTGCTGCTGCCTTTTGCTCTGGAGCTGGTGTTCTATCAGTATGTTTAACAGAGCCCTCCTGCAGCTGCTATAGTGCTTACTGCAAGCAATATTGCATTCTGCTTGTTTTTAAAGTTAATTCACAGCAGTGTCCGTGTGCGTGTGTCTCAGTGGGGGAAGCCCAGCACTTGCAGATGGGCAGAACCTGATAAAACAGTAAGAGATGGGGAGGGGTCCCTGAGGCAGGGTCCTCCTGTGCCTGCCCTGGCACCCCCGAGCCCCCGGGGTGTCCTGAGGACCCGCCAGTGTGACGGGTCCTTGCCAGTGTCTGTGCTCTCCGAGCTGGGGCTGAGGTGGGAAACAAAACAGGAGTTGATGCCAAGCCCACAGAAGAAGAGCAGGTGTGCCATGCATGTGACAATCTTCAGCTTTTTCGCATTGCTCTGGGCCATGCAAATGTTGGTTGAAATTAAAAAAAAAAAAAAAAGCTTTGATTATTTCTCACAAAAACTGCTTATTTTTGTTTTTCATCCTTTCAGCGTAATCCCTACTGACATAGTTTTGTATAAGGGAATAGAACTTGTATTAGGATATTTTTGCCTCTGTCCCAAGGAACTACTGACAGATTGTTCTCGTCTTGAAATATGTAAGCTATGCCGACTGAAAAATTTTATGCTTCTAATACTGGGGCTGCTGTGAGCTCATCGTTTCCAGACCTCCGTTCCTGGAGCTGTAGGGAAAGAACAGATGAACCAGATTAATGGCACCGGTTTTCCGTAATGCCTAGGGATTTACTTGGCAGGTTTCTCTTTCCAGCAAGTTCCCTGTCCCTTTTCTGTTCTTAACTTCTAGCTCCTCTTTCCCAAGAACAAGACGACCCTTTCTAGCTTTCTGCGCTCCTCTCTGGAACCCATGCTTTATCCTGGTACTGCAAAAATGCTGCTCTGTGCTGTATTTCAGAGCTCCATCAGCCTTATACTGGGTAGGGGCTCATCAGTTGAGGGCTGGTGAATTGTTGTGGGGAGAGGGACCTCTGCTGAATTCAAACCAAGAGAAATTCAGCCTATGCTCAGCTGTAATTGGTGTGTGTGTGCCTATATATGTGTGTATGTATATAAATAGATATATACAAGTATGTGTGTGAGTATATGTATACATATATAAAAAGGTAGTCTCAAGTGTGATTATTTTCTTCCCTTGCTGTAAGCTCATAAGTATTCTAGATGCAGCTTGTCCTTGAAACTGTCTCTGTGGGCGTAGTTTTGACAGCTTATTTCCATTTGATCACTTTTTTTGCTGTTTGGGGAAAAAAAACAATGATGTTTGTATCTGCAGATATGAACAATTAATCATTTTCTGTTGGCATTAAACTTTCACTGATATCACAATCTGAATTTGAAAGCTTCTCCCTCGTCCTTTGCTTATCCTACTACAGTCACTATTTACTGAAGTTACTCAATGCTGAAGGGCCTTGCTCCTGTGTCTCCATGTGCCCTTGCTTCCAGTAAATCACACAAACCACTTCACTATGAGGAGGCACCACATGTGTCTTCTCTACATTTCATCTGCCCACCTTAATATTACTCATGTACTTGGATTTATTTTTTATATCTTACCATAGTGTACTTGGAGCCTCTTTGCTTTCCAAAATGGTGGCTGCTCTTTCTAGTTGGTCTTCTGATGGCTGGTTCCAGCGATGTGGGCAGAAACAAAATGATTTTCTCATTTCAATAATATGTTATTTGTGAGACCTTGTATGAATCCACCGAAGAGAGAAAACCCACTTCCCTTGGCTTATCCCACCTGGTGCATTTTGAATATACTGCCAAGTGACAAATACAAATAACTGGTGAAACCCTCTTCAGTGATAGTAGATTTTCTTTTTTTTTTTTTTTTTTTTTTTTCTTNGGTACCCAATGTCGTCTTCAAACAGAATCTCTTCCTTCTTATGTTATTAAGGTCCCTAACCTCCCTCTATCTCTATTTGGCCAAATAGCTAAGAGGTGAAAACTGAGAGATTTGTAAGTCTGGCTTTCCTGCTTTTTGATAAGGCATGTGTGATCAAATGGCAGGTGCATAGATATGAAAAGGAGGAACAAGCGAGTTAAAGTGTATGCCCGCATAGTCTTAATTCTGGGTCCTGGCGCTGCCCCAGTATGCCAGTAATATGTACATTTATATGTACATTTCTCATTTGATTTTTAACTCTACCGCCCAGAACTTATCTTCCCTCTCATCAAGTCTTTTATCCCTTCATGAGAAGGAACACCATGTCCGCTTAATTCTGCAATCCTTGTTGTCCTTTGTATCTCCATCCCTCTCGTGTTCCCTGCCACAAAATGTGATGCTTTGCTACCTTTTGTTAATCCTAGACATCATGTCCACCTGACTGCCGACAGTCCCCCTGGCAAAAACCTTCCTCAGTTGTAACCGATGCAGTCTGCATAACACAGTACTGAAATAAACAGTTTCTGTTTCTCTGAAGATACTTCTTAAAAAATTTTGCTTTTAATCATACATAGAGGATTTCTCCTTCCTCATCTCCACTCCATGAGATCATTGTTCCTTTGATGTTTCTTTACAGCGCTACGAAGCTGCTTCATGTAATCTCCCTGCTGCTCTACACCTGCACCCCTCCCAATGAATGCAGCTGACCTGTTTGCAGATAATTACTTTTAGCTATTACCAGCTTCAGGGTCGGCTGTGAGGGGGCTGCACTGGGCTGCTGGGTGGATCTTGTCCCTGTGTCTCCACTCTCCTGGTCTGAGTTCTGCAAGCCAGAAGGCGTCGTTTCCTAATGGTGGTCATTTTTCTCCCTCTTTGAAGCAACAGCATTCAGCAGTAAGAAAACTTGACGAAGATGTACAGAGCAGTTTTATATAGTTTGGCAAATCATTCCTAATCCATCGCTTTATTGGCTTAATTGGATGGTGTAGCAGACAAAAATAGCACTTTCAAGCCATCAGGGAGGAAGATTTCATGAATCAGACTTAAAAGAGCTAGTTTTGCTCCATGGGATTACTGAGGGAGTTATTCTCCACCTGCAAGAGATCGAAACAGTTTCTCGTTTGGCTCTATATGCTAGAGGAAATTAGCCTGAGGTGGAACGCTGCAATGAAGGTAAGATGCAGAGTCAACCTGGCAGCTGTGCATAGCAGCTCCTGGAATGTGGCCGATGGGCCACATGAATATGGGATAGTCTTGCAGATATAATGCACCCACAGCAGTCTCAGTAATCCCTGCCTTTGGAAAGCCTTCCCAAAGGGGAGTGAGAGGGACAAGAATCCTACTGAAAGAATATAAGCTAGAAGAACCTGGCCTGACCGCAATAAATTTTCCATTAGCCCATTAATAAATTTGTCAGGAAATACATGTGCACTATAAATAACAAACAACAACAACAAAATCAGTCTTCCACAACATTTCTAATAGAAATAGATGCTCTGTAAAAGATACTTAAAATGGGCAATTAACCTTTATTGCCCTCTTGGAGAAAGTTATTGTAAACATTAAGTCATAAAAAGTGTAAATAGTAGATTCCCTTATTCCTATACTCTCCTTGAGCTGTCTGGTTGTCTCTTTAAAAAAGTTACACGATTGTTTTTGAGTATCCTGTTCCCTCGTACATCCTTAGTTATGCTTCCTGGAGCAAAAAAAAAAATGTTTTCTGTCCCACACTTGTTGCCTTATAATATTTGATATGGTATTTTGCTTGCGTTATTTCTCGAAACACAAGTTTGATGGCATGTACTCAATAGTCATAATCATCAGCTAGGGACAGCGGGGTAACCAGAATTCAAGAGAAAAGGCATTTTAGTGCATAAGTCATCGACTCAAATTTTCAGACTACTTCGTTCCTTTGAATACCAGGAGTTGGGAGTGGAGGAGACCCGAGAGATACCTGCAGAACTGTGGGGTTTTCTTGGTTTTGCTTCTGTTTTCAAACAGCCAATATTTGTTCACTTCCTAAACTGGTGCTTTTCTTGCCTTGGACTGAATCCAAACTATTTCTTGCTTTAAAAAGTAAGCCTGTCAAACTGTTTGACTCAGACAATGGGACATTAAGCCACCACACATCTTTGAATTTTGTTATTGCATAGGCTTAGCACTGTCACACTGCTTACAATAAAATATTTAAAAAACTAAAATAAAAAAAAAAGTTTATCAAAAATAGTGCATGAACTAAATAATGGAAGCCCTAGAACCAGAAAGATGTAGATTCTACATCATGTGAAGCAAAATACCCAGAGTTAAATTGGGCATGCAAAAATGGCATAAGACCAGTAACCAATCCATCCTCACGGACCTAAAATAACATGATTCAGTGCAGGAGTTCTGCTGTGCTATGGGAGTATGGGCGCAGGAATTAAGAAGATGCCTGTCCCAAAGTATGTCGCTCCTGTAAACACTAACTGTTCAGAACGATGGATTGGCTTAAAACAGGTAAAGGTGATTTTACACGAAGCACTGTAGTGCTACTGAAAGAGTAGATTGGGAGGAAAAACTTTTCAGCTGTTGTGGGCAGCTTTAATTCCCTGTAGGAAATAAGCATACAGCTCTCTGAAGCAAACCTCTCAGGTGAGAGGATGCCACAGGACACGGCGCTGTAACTTGTTGGGCACTGCTGTCACCTGCAGGCAGCGCTGGCTCAGCCCGTGAGAAGGCACACAGCTTGTTCATGTCGTGACAGCCTGGTTTGAGCCCTGACAAAGAGCTAGAGCTGGATGGTGTAAAAAGATCTGTGCAGCCTTTCTCAAAAACTGAAGCTTCCTTTTGCAGTTAGCGCAAGGCACGGGAGTGGATAAATGCACGCAGAGGAGGACTTTATCGGCCTTCACACGACTGAACAGGGTGATTGAAATACCCTTAAAATCCCAGAACATGATGGAATAATGGTTAATATTTCAGAAATGTATGTCTTATTAGTTCATACAAACCCAGATGCTGTGTAATCATCCTGTGTGATAGGGAAAACTGGGGCTTTCATCTGGATTTATTAACATGAACTACTTATGGAAGAGTTCAAAAATCTGTCTCAATGTTTAAACATTCGAGCATATAACTGAGGACAGACACCTAACAGTTCACAGCCCACTATAATCAACCTTGCACATCGTAAAACATAAAACAGCATCCTTTCTTTTAAAGGAGTTGTTAAGTCTAGATCAAAGGTAGAGGATTATGCAGCACGCATGGTCTAAGAAAGTGCCATTCAGGAGGTTAAGGTAAAACTGCAAACACTAACACTATATGCTTAGTCTTATCTACTGTCTTTCTATTACGTGGAAACATTAGCGAGTGTTTACAGCCAGCCATGCCAAGCTTCATTCAGATCAGATGAAGAAAGAATAAGGGAACCCTGAAACTGTGGAGTTTTGTATTTTAAAGTGACTACCTAGAAGAGGTGTTGTGGTAGTCAGTGCTTCTGATCACGGTGTGTTTGCAAGCCTGCAGTCTCTTACGTTGTTTTAAACAGTAAGATGTTACATACACCTGTCAGCCCTGTGAATCTGACCCAGGTATGAAAAAGTATATGCTGGGTCTTGTGGCCCAGCTGTCAACAGTGAAAGCCATGATTGGGTTTGAATGAAGGCCAGACGCTCTGTATCCTCTTTAAATCCTTGCCTGTTCCATGCTCTGTGTGGTTCCCAAAACCACGGGATTAAAAGATGCATAAATGCGGTACGAATTTTTGTGCTTTTTATACACACTTATGGATATTTTTGCAAGTCAGAGCTAACCAGCTTGAATTCTAAGTTTCTTGGGGAGTTTGAAAGAGTAATAAGTAGAACTGCTTTCCTGCTCCTGGAGCAATTTTGACGGCACTGTTGAGATTTGGAGATGATGGAATGTGGCTTTGCCCTTTAAACAAAGTCGCTCTTCAGAGTACAAGTACATTAGCAGGAATTCCTCCTCTCCAGTCCTTTGATTCTCTGTAGTTATCTGTACTACTTCAAGATTTATGGTGCCTTCTGTAATGAGAGCAATCTTATATAATATATGCAGCCTTTGTACTTTCTAGACTGGAGCCCAATCCAGCTCTTAGTCTTTTGAAAAATGCCTTTGTGTCTGCCTGCCTCTTTCAGATCTTGGGCTTTCAAAGCATAGAGACCTATATTTTTAAAGACCTATATTTTTAATAGTCTTTGGCTGTATTCTTTCTTGATGAAGAACGAGTAAGCTTAAAAAAAAAGTTAATCGTGAACCGGATCTAGTCAGAAGACCTGGTGGGCTGAGTGCATAAATATGTATATACACACATAGTTTTTTAATGATAGTATGGATGCTATGTAGGTAATCTATTGATACAGTAATAACTGTAAGGACTGCATGAATAATAGCTTCTATGTTTGGTATTATGGCTGATTAGTGCTATCCTCTGTGATGATTCATTATTATAAAGCCTAATCGTTACAAGCTACAGTAGTGTCTCAGGCAACTTGGCATAATTACCCTGTGTTTGCTTCAAGAAAACATAAAGTCTGCCTTTGTCTGGCAACTGCTGAGTAATTGCTGAACTGCTACATGTTTATGTGATATGAAATAGAAATGATACCATAATATTTTTTTTTTTTCTGTCTGACTGCCCTCCCCAGTGATCAGTTTCTGGCTTTGGGTTGTTTTGTTGGCTTTTTTTTTTTTAGCCTTTTTTTTTTTTTTTCTGGTTCACATATAAAATGAGTCTGCCCTTACTTGTGTTTTATTGGTACCATACATTGTGCTGATGCTGCTGAGTTTGCTGCCCCACGTGGTTTAGCAATTAAGACCTAGACTTGAAAGATGAAGTATTCTCCCTTGGGATTTGGTGGCTACCAGTTAGCAGCGTCTTGGATTCAGAAGTCATCAGGACTTGTGCCATGAAACGCACGCTCTTCTTGTGCTGGGCTCACAGTAACTGAAACTTCCACCGCTCTTCAAAGAAGTCTTCATCGCTGTATTTGGTATTTAGGTTCTCCTCATTTGGTGTCTGATGCAGTCGTTTGGTGTTGTGTATGTGTTGTTCTGTTGGTTTTCTGAGGGGGAAGCGAGGGGCTGCTCTTGCATTACAAGTGGGCATAGAGAGAGATTAATCCTATTTTTATAGGAAGTTTGGAAGTAGGTGAGGCTTCCCGGATCTCAGGCAGTATCTTGTCAAACATCTTTTTTTGTTACTCTTCAATGTCAGGAACACTTTCTTTCACAGAATGGTAGTTCTTTCACAGAATGGAGTCCGATTCTGTCTTGTATAACTCAAGATATAAACTTACATGGGAATAAAACACTGTTACAGAGTAGCAAAGAAGCTTAACCTTCAAAGAGGCCCTTCATTTCGTACCTAGGTAGTGTACTACATAAAATATAAAAGGTGAATATATGTATATATTGGGCAGAACAATAACAAAAAAAAGACAAGATACGCAGTTAACACGTAAGAACATTTGTTTGTGGGGTGTTGTGCAGACCGGCTCGGGTGTCCCAAGGGTGGGTTATGAGGAGACAGAGTGGAGCACGGAAAGGCCTGTACATGAGTCTCAGTTGGGGCCACAGTCTCTGGTCAGAGACAAATGCCCCCAAAAACACGACTGCAAGCATCTTCTCTCCCTGAGAGAGAGCATCCCCTGGGCTTTATGAGATTCTGTTACAGTTAATCTCTAATTTGGGAATGCCATATGGCATGCTGCCTGAAAAGCTGATGATTCCTGCTATATGCAGCAGATTTTGGGAAGTGATTTTCCCTAAGGGAGCAAAAGTTGGAGCACTTTGTATTCCTGATACATCCAGTGCTTTTAAAGAAACATTGGGGCAAACAATAAACATTGCTCAAACACTGTTTTAGCGCTTTTTGCGATACCTTAATACCACCATCTGGTGAACTGAAGTCATGTTGCAGCTTATTTGTACATTCTTTTATATAACTTAATGTGCTTGTCTGACAAGGTGCCATGTTTTGGCCAGGGAGCTGAACCTCCTGAACAGGATTGTGGTGTAACTTCTGAAATGCTGCGCGCTTACGTTGCTTTGTTTCCTGATGTTAGGTGGGTGCAATACAAGAGCAACAGGCATGCTCTTCTTGTAGGTGGGATTTTGGTGCCCTGTTCAGCCCGTTTCATGCTGCTGAGCCCCTGGAATCAAAAATTGCAGCTCCGATTGGAATCTAAAAAACCCTCTTGCTGAATGAGTTGTAACAGGTTTGACTTCTGCAGGTTTTCTGGGTCTGACTGATAACTCCTGAGCAGTCAGTCTCAGGATACCTATCTAATCTGAACCTCCGAACCCAAGATTCACCTCAAGAATCTGTGCTCTTCGTCTTGAGTCCTGTATCTTTAAGAGCATGCTAAATATCCCACATTGATTGATGTCATCATAATGTAAACTTATTCAATGAATGTTCATTGCGCTCTATTCTAATCACTTTATGTGGTGCCAACCCCCNTAGGGTTCTTAAACTGTGAAATAGCTCTTCCAGACTGTCATTCTGGTTCTGTTCCAGCTTAAACATATTTTTGGTTTGGAGTAAAATATGATTATCCAACATCTTTAAAAAGAAATTGGACCTGACCTGAGCCTGGCATTAGTTGCTGTTGATCCTGTCTCTTTGAATTGCATCCAATTCAAAACCAAGCAACTACAGAGGACACTGGCAAGTGCAGAAAAATATATCCAAACAATTAAATGTTATGCTCAGTTTTTCCTAATTATAATACTTCAAAATCCCATAGTATAAACTCTCAGACTAATGATTAATTGCTCATAATTAGTGAATAGCCCAGTGGAAAAAGAGGATTTCTTTTGTGATAACAGAATAAAGGGAAGGAAACCAACCATCTTGATTCTTATCCTGTGGGGAAGATTGTCTTTATTATGAATCAATTTGGATAATTTATTTTATTATTAACAAAGACAAGTTTAAGAGCAAGGACAAACGTTGATAGCCCCAGTCTGCATGTTCACACTTTATAATCATTACGTGTTCTTCCTTTGATAATAATTACTTCTGTGAACAGTTGTGAACATGTCCTTGTAGCAAGAAATCCTTTCCAACTAGAAAAAAAAGGCCATGTATCCTCATGTGCTGTGACAAGAGGTAAAAGATAAGATCAGTCTTAAATACCTACTCTCTAAAAGGTATTTATTCTCTCATCTACCATGGGAGAAAAGAAAAAAAAAAAGTAGAATAGAGGAAAGGAAGATTACATTTCTACTGTTGACTGAATCATCTCATTTCAGTGTTTATAAAACATAACATGATGATTTCAAACTAAAAGGAAATTAATTTTTGTGTTAGGCATTGTGAGACGTGTTAAAGGCTTAGTGAAACGGCATTCAGGTTTGTCCATCACAGCTTACTTTTTAAACCTACTTATTCACTCAATCAATGACAAGTAAATAATCCCATTAGTTTAAACATATTGGAACAGTTGTGCATTATGGACATCTTATTCCATGGACTTGTAAAGGAGATAGGCTTCCTAATTTGTTTTTCTAGTAATGCAAGGAGCCCTATAGGAAGGGAGGACTCTACATTAGGTTTAAGCCATGATCCAGTGGTAATATATAGTAGTGTGGATCCCTGTTTAGATACGCTTCCCGTCTTAAACGTCTTTTTTTTTTCTTTGATATTTTTCAAATTAATTTTCTTTGACACTTATTCTCATATTTTTCTAATTGGTTAAACGGAAGTTATAATCATCAGGCTAACCACGCTTTGGGGATTTTTATTTTGTATTTTATTTAGGAACCTTTTGTTTTCATGCTTTACTCCTTCCTTAAGTTATCTATACATTTGCAAGTGTGTGTATGTTGTCTAATTGCTTCAATAAAGTATAATGCATAATGCTTAGACCACTTATTTACCTCGGTTTTCATCTTTCTTTTTTGTCTTATGCTTTGGAAGTGGGAATTGCTGAACTGTCTGGCTTGTTCTAGTGAAAGGTGCTTTACTAATAGATGGTTATGAATGCCCCGGTCTAGGGATGATACAGTATCTCTTATTTGCTCTTTGGTAATGCTGAGCTGCACTTGTATGCTAAATCTAGGCTGAAGTGAAATTACGTGACCATAGAGAAATACT
This sequence comes from Rynchops niger, assembly GCA_013400035.1. Taxonomy (NCBI): domain Eukaryota; kingdom Metazoa; phylum Chordata; class Aves; order Charadriiformes; family Laridae; genus Rynchops; species Rynchops niger. The sequence goes on from VXBH01009485.1 coordinate 247,730, forward strand.
TTATGCCACTCTGTAACTGTTTCCCCATCCCCAGCAAATGCATTTAACTGAGCGTCACTGTTTTTGTGGGAGGCGGGATCTCACCATGTTGAAGAATCTGGAGAAGTCAGTCTTGTTTGCCCAGCACTGACTTCATGTGGCTATCACATTCTGAGGAAGGATCTGAGACAAAAAATTGCAGATGTGAGTACTAGAGGAAAAGGGAGCAAAAGTATGTGGCTGAATTTAGCTAGGTCACAAAGGTCAAAGAGTCAGTGTTCACATCATGTTTCTTACTATTCTGGAGCCAAAGCCAGAAGTGGTGGAGGTGATTTCAGTGGCATGCGGTACTTCCCCATGACAGATGTGGAAATAAAAGGATCATCTCAGACCTCGGTGTCACAAGCATGAGCAATAGCACTCTTGCTTAAATAAGGTAGCGTGCAACTTAGCAAAGAAACGCTGTGCATGTCTGTTACTTAAGCAGCAAACAACAAAAACCTAGAATAAAATTTTTCCTGCTCTTTAGCTGTGGAGATGAGTTTGCTAAAGGCAGTTTGTGTTATCAGGTTAGGGGAGGGGTCTGGTCACATGGTAATGGCTGATATATGAGCTGGTGTTTCATGTGTTCTCTACATCAATAGCTAAACTGAGCCAAGAGCACCTAAATGTGATGTAATATGCCCTCTGATAAGTCATTTCTGCCCAGATATCTGAGACAGAAAGCTGAAGGAGGAGCTTTGCTTGGGAGTATGCGTACAAGGCTGGCTAACCTCTAGAAAAAGAGGACAAGCCCTTATTTTTCTGTCCCCTGGCCAGCAGGAGCGGGCAGTGAGGAGCTGCACTCAGCATCTGCTCCTAGGGCACGCAAGGATGCTGGTCTGCTAAGTGTGCGTGCTAGCTACTGCCTGTGACTGCGCAGGAGAAAGAGAGCGCGTTGGCTGATGGATGGCTAATTAACTGCCCCAATTCAGCACTTCCTACGGCTTGGTAAGCAGACAGTACGGTCAGCAGTGTAGCTTACAGAATCATAGAATTGCCTCGGTTGGAAGGGACCTTTCAGACCGTCTTGTCCAACCATCTACCTAACTATGCTAAAACCCATCACTAAACCCTATCTCTAAGCACTATCTCTACCTGTCTGTTAAACACCTCCAGGGATGGTACCTCAACCGCTTCCCTGGGCAGCCTGTCCCAGTGCTTAATAACCCTTTCAGTGTAAAAAATTTTTCCTCATGTCCATTCTAATCTCCCCTGATGCAGCTTGAGGCTGTTTCCTCTTGTCCTGTTGCCTGTTACTTGGGAGAAGAGACCGACCCCCACCTCTCTACAGTCTCCTTTCAGGTAGTTGTAGACAGTGGTAAAGTCTCCCCTCAGCCTCCTTTTTCTCTTTGCAATTTCTCTTCCTTCACGTGATAAACCACGTGCTGTCCCTTTCCTCCCCTGGCAGAGACCTGCCGATCATGTGGAACAAATGCTTCTTCCACAGATGTTTTCCCTTTCCCTTGTTTGCATTTACTTGAGGCGGATGCTGTACTGTCATTCTGCTCATGTCCCTGCTGTGGCTTGGCCTGTGAATCATCTAAACCGGCTATTGACATCTGCTCAAGGGTAACAAGGATAATGGGGTAAGGATAATGGGGTAAGGACCTGACCTTGCAGTAAGTGAAAAGTCTTGCTCCTGCCTCCAGTGGGACCGAGGTTTAGGTCAAGATATTTTTTCGCTGGCCCTGTGTTCTTTATTTAGCATGGTTGTTAAGATAGGCACCCATATTTTCCTTCCCTGCATGACAGTAATAAATAGGTAAAGGCAGCTGAAAACATAAAAACAGGAAGGTCTCTGTGAGAGCTGGCATGTTTAGTGATGTTATCCATGGTTTGCTACTACAGCCCATGACAGTGGCATAAGAACAACTTGACAGAGGAAAAGTGCATGAGGGAGTTCAGGCTTCTATCTGCCCTCCAGTATTTATCAAGTTTGAGCAAGTAATGAAGCAGTGACAGTGGGATTTGTTCAATGCATGCTTTTTTTTTGTGAGTTGGTGCCCTTAGGTTTAAACCATAATTTTACAAATGCAATTATGCAACTAAGTGAACCAATATGTAGAAAATCACAGGTAATAAAACAAGGATTCCTCCCTCCTTTTTAAGTAAAAAATGGCTACATGGCACTTAAAAGCCCTGAACACACAGACAGGTGTGGAAAATATCAACTAGTATAATGCAGGGATTATAAAATATTATTTTTAAGGCACTTTATGTAGTAGAGTGAATATATCTAACTGATATTGCTGTATATAATTCTTTCAGATTTGAACACCTGGTTTCAACCTTTAAAGGTTTTATATAGTGAATTTATGGAATACCAGAGGAATGAGTAGGTTCATTTACTCTGCACAGTAAAAATATAAGCTTTGAACTTCCTCAATGGTTTAGTGTTTTTAATAATAAGAGATGAGAAGCGTAATATAGAATAGCTTCATATGCTGTGTTTACATTTTAATGCAAGTTAAAGAGAAGTATTGCACAAGAATTGCATGTTTTACAGATTTAGTCTACTTGTGCAATCCTTGTGAGGACTGATGGTACTCGCTCCTCTCAAAACTATGTATTATAGTCACTGGTAAAGGTAATAAGCAGTACTCTTCCAGGTTTTGAGTATTCAAACATAAACACAAAATTGCATTTTTTTGTTTTCACTCCATTCAATTCATTAACTGTTATATTTTCTTACTGTTAGTGATAAATTTCAAGTTCCTCCTATATAATTAAATAATGAAATAGCCTCTTTTTAAAAAGTGAAATGAATACTATAAACATCAGTGTTATACAGTTACTTTTTAAAACTCTTGAGAAAGCATTCTGAAAACAAATCAATAGAACAATTGTGCAGTTAATTGCTAATCTATTTTATGTTTTATTAAATGCCTAGTGTTGTTTTCCTAATTCACTTACATGGTAATGGGTAATCAAGTAATGATCAGTGGCTTATGATTTAAAAATAGCTTCATTGTATGGAACCTTGAAAGCTAAACAGGACCTGTCATCTGGATGGACAAAATATGAATATACATAACCTTTTTTTTCCCCAAGAAACAGTAATTGTTGTGTCGGTAGCTGGTGTTTGACTTAATGTTATAACAGATAACTTCTTTCCAGTGTGTTGTTCTCAGCACTTCTGAAAACTGACTTTTGCACTTTTTTTTTTTTTTTTGGACTCCTGGGCTTGTTGTCTAATTTAAAATAATTTTATGCTTTCCTTGCAGTACTACTATGGGTGTAAAACTTAAAATACTGGAATCTACCCCACTTGACTTCTAAGACGGTGCAGGGAAAAGACGCCCATATGACTTCCATTGTTTAGAAAACTAGATGATTATTTGAACATGGATCTCTTGGGCATAGCAAAGCTCTAGGCTTTGTTTACAACAGGGTATGAAATGCCATCTAGTAAAGGTCTGAAGGACCGTGACTCTCATCTCAACCCGGTGTGGGGAGAGGGGGCAGAATAAGAAGCCAGGAGTGAAGAGCAGGATGTGTGTTCAGGAAAGCAGCAGGAGTGAAAGACTATGGTGTTGCATCTGTGCTAAAGTATTTAAGGACTAATTAAGTCTTCCAAGCACTGGAACACACAGAGTTGCAGTGTTTTTATGGAATACATGAATTTTCTATGTGTTGCTAGTTACAGGTTAGGCGAACCAGATGCCTGTGCCTGTGACAACCTGATGGTATATCTTGTGTATCCTTGCTTGCCTGTACTTGGGTGGTCACGTTGCTGTAGCTGAATATCTATCAATAAAAAGAACAACATGCTCTGAAATAGCGGAGACAACGGGTTAGCTTGCAAAGGCACTTCAGATAAATTTTACACTTAAAATTTTTTTTTTTCCCCACCATAGACAGATTTTTCTCCTAAACTCCGAACAATGATGCTTTAAATCAGCAGCCTACAATCTATTTGCTCAGAAAAAGTCAAATTGTGGGAGTCTAATTCTGAAAACTGACCAAGTCAACTAAGGTGTTATTTTACAGTTTACCAGTTCCTCAGGTAGCTATTTACACGAGCCAGTAAAGGAGATAATGCACTGCATGTAAGTCAAAACACAAATTTCACTTCTGGTCAGTCCAGTAGTTTTTTCCCCAAGATTAGAGCTCCTTTACTTAGCTTGAAGCACTTTCACCCAAGTGCACCCTACATACCAAAATTTTAGCTGACTTTGAGGAAAAGAGTATTATTTAACAGCAGCATTGAAATACTTCACCCCGCACAAAGCCATCAGGGACAGCTAAACAGATTAGAGGTGTGGACCGACAAGCTGCAGAAACTTCCAAATGCGTACGATGAAAAGCTAGCCACTGGATGGCTGAATTTGAATATAAGTTGTAGATTCGAAGAACATCGCTGTATTTAAACAAGGGAAAGTAAGAGAATATATGTGACAAAATTTTGCTTTCCTTCCAGATGTGTAGCACAGCCAGGGGTGCAATGGGGAGAAGTGCAAGGAAAGCGATGGCTGTGCCGCAGGCTGCTGGTAGCCCTATTTCTGTATGGGTGGCTGCTTGTAGAAGTGACCCAATACATCCTAGTGTCTGTTTGTGTCTTTTTCTGAGTGACAAATTTCATGTTTTAAGGAGGCTTAAAAAAGTAAGACTTCTCTTCGGTAGCCTGTGGCACCAGATGTTGTGTGGCCAATTAAAGGTCTCTGGAAATTACATAGGATGTAAGAAGGCTGTATAGTTAAAGCCCTTGGCTTCAAGTGTGAACCCATTGAAAGTGGCTGAAGTTCCTTGACTAGCATCACCTGGCTAATTGTAAGGTGTTTAGACACCCCTTTCCATCCTCGATGAAGGGCTTCATATAACATTTGGGGAGCGTGGATTTGTAAGTAGAATGGCAATAGTTGCTTCTAGAGGTTATATTAGTTTTCAAACTATTACCGTAAATAATCAGATGCTTCTGCTTTTATCTCTGTTCAGTTGGAGAAAAGAGAATTATTTTACTTTATTGATTATGGCAGGAATGAGATGGAGATGTTTCCAGTTTCCTGAAGTGTTTGTGTCTCCATCCTTTAAATATGAGGATTGTAACACCGAGACACTAAAAATGCATTTCAGGAGAGGAGGGGAAAAAAACCCCAAACCACAAAACCGAAAAAACCCACCAAAAAAAACAACAAACCCCAAACAAATTACTACAGTGCAGCAAATGAAAATCTTAACTAGGCCACCAAAGGGGGCAAGGGGAGAATCAAAATATGCCAGTGGCATTAACAAATTCTGAGTAATCTATCTTACTTCCAGGGTTCGGGACCTTACTACAGAAAATGACAAAACATATTTAACATGAATAGAATTGCAAACTGTAAAAGTCAGGGTACTTATTAATCTGTGACCAAGTAACTCTCTTCCCCCTAGCTATAATATAAAATAATAATCTTTTACTTCACAATTTTTTTACTTTACAATCACTCTTCAGAAGTGGCAGGTGCAATGGAATATAGAAAAATAGAGAAGGGGGGATATACAATCTAACAGCAGTTGATTTAGGTGTGCAATATCTGGAATCGAATATTAAAAAATTAGGTGGCAGTGAACTTTAATTAGTTTTGGCATTGAATTGGGGGAGGAACCCCAAGGATATACCTTTGATATAAATGTGTGTGTTTCAGACATACTGAAAATTAGGAAGATGTACTCTAAAACTTCAAAACGCGGCAGGTTTTTCTAGGTCATGTATGAGGAGAGGGTTTGGACAATATACTTGATTTAAATACAATAGGATGAATCTCCAGGCACCCAGAAGATTGCCCTTCTGTCAGTGCTGGGCCCATATGCATTCTTTTGTTAAAATGCTCTTGCGTTGAGCAGCAAGCAAGGCTGACCTTCCCTCTCGTAAGTCTACCCTGCTGGTGATCCTCTGATCCAGTAACAATGTGGTGCCCTTCTGGGGTATCTTTGACTTAAGTCTCTTGGCTTTAAATGGTCACAGGTAGACAGCACACCTGTGTCTTACAGAATGAGGCAGGAGTGAACTTGCAAAGCACTTATTCGAGGAGTAAGTATTAAACTTCCTTTATGAGACTCTCTTAGCTCAGCTCTGGCTGTCCCACCAGGTGCAGGAGCAGCACACGGGCGTAAGGCAGCCCAGCGGAGTATTTGCGGTTGTGTGTGGTGCGAAAGAGAGCTGCCCAGGGAAGGGGGGCTGCTTAGATGTGAGGGGAGAAAATAGTTTCGAGTGCGACAAGTTGAGGTACACACAGTGTACAGGACAGTTTCTGGTAAAAAACTTACGCTGGAATTTTGGTTTTCCCTGGAAGACTGGCTACAACTAGAGCAGGCCTTTTATTAGTGCTCTAACTAATAATGGAGCACGAGCCCTGAAAAACTGGAGATTATTCCGCAATCAAATTAATGATTTTTTTTGGGGGGCGGAATGATGATAACTGCTTAAGAACCATTGTGTTTTAGTGCTTGTATGCACTCACTGTTCTTCTGAAGATTCACTTTCCTACTGCTTTGTTGCCCTTTTATAACTAAAATACAAAGGACTAATATTGTTATATTGTAATGCAAGTATATAATGCTGCTGAGACTTGAATGAATAGCGGAGAAATTCTGTTATTGCTTGCACTGTGGCTGGATGTTAGGTGAAGATTAAAGATTTTGTGTGGCAAAGGAGAAGATTGCTGTTAGCAAAACACCCCAGGAGGCTTTAGTTTGTTTGTGGCACCTGCAAACTGCTCTGCCTAACTCTTGCTTTTAAAGATTTTGCACTGCTTATATTAATGGTGTTGACTGTGCTTTTTTTTCAATCCGGCAAGCCATGTGAGCTAAGAGAAAGTAAATGATAAGTTCTGTATTTGAACTGTCATTGTGGCTTAGGTCTTTGTTTTCTTTTAACCTACACCTTCAAAGGAAGGAAACAGCGGAAGCCTTGCAATGTAATATGCATAGCTGACCTTTTGAGTTCTGGATTGCATCAGGAAGGAAGAAAGTATTTCAAGGTACAAAAGCGGAAGGTTAGAACAAGGTCTAGTAATTCCAGCACTTTGAGTCACTGGAAATAATAAATACTGCAGAGATAACTGTGCAGTGCTGCAAGAAAAGGTGGACAAAAAGTGCAAATATATCCTGAACCATTAAAATATTAGAGCGATGTTTTGAGCATCCCTGTAACTCTTTCATTTGTATTGAACTCTGAAGTCGAGTACCACAGAAGTAAATGCCAACTGTGTCAAAATGCATAAAACAAGAGAAGGAAATTAATACCAAATGGTATCATCCAAAGCTATTAAACAGGAATCAAACACAGCTACTGCATTCACTGTGTCTAATTCATGGGTGTGCACTAGTTCTGATAAGCAATTTTGCAGCATCTCCTCTACCCTGGATAGCACAAAGGGTAATAAATGAAATTGTTGCCCTCTGTGTTTGGAAGTTGTATGTAAAAAGTAGGAATTGTTGTCTGTCCATTTCTTCATTTCTTTTGGGTTTTTTTTTTTTTTTTTGGAATAGTAGTAATAAAATCCTGATTTTTTTTTTTAACAGAGATTTGTGGTAAAACTCCTGTTGATGTTAGCTTCACTACTATGTTAATATAGTAATGTCTCATGAGGCCTCTTGTGCTGGCAATACAGAAATGTGGAATAGGAGGCAGTTGCTGTCCCTAGAGAACTTGCAGTCTAAACAGAGTATGAAATAGATGGTGCGCTAAAGAGATTTCATATAAATGGTATCTTTATAGTGAGGCATTCTGGGGCTCCAGGATCCCAGAAAGTAGAGGGAGAGAGAGACAGCAAAAGACTCCAAACCTTCACTGTGAAATATTGAAGCAAAGACATCAGCGATGGGTTGGGAGCTAACATCATCCGCTTGGGGCGCTTCTGAGAAGTGGCTGCGTCCCTCCCTCGCGCAGCCACCTGGCAAACCAGGTGGGAATGCTTGTGGTGGGGTCCAGAGGCTTGTTTGGCCAAGCACCAAGTTTCCCGGGGCGCATCCAATGAGCCAGTCATAAAGTTTCATTTTAAATTGTGTATGTACAACTTGTTAGGAGGTGAAAGATGCTTTTCTCAGAGAAGAAATGCTGTCTGTGCTGCCTCGTTGCAGGGATTGTGATGAGAGCTACTTGGGGTGAAAAGGGGAGGGCTGTGCTCCCAGGGCCATGGAGGAGCATTACTGGAGTTACCTGTCACCTGGACTTTGGCCCTGTAGCTGAAGGAGGGCTGTTTTTCATGCCCCAGTTTTACCCAGCTCTTTCTTTTGAGTTGTTCCTTCCCTTTCTTAGGTTGGTGGTTGGTCTCGATGATCTGAAAGGTCCCTTCCGACCCAGGCAATTCTGTGATTCTCTGTTAACAGTCAGAAGCGTTCCTGCAATGCCTTGGAGCTCTACATACTGCCCTGAAGAAAAGAATTTTCACTGTTGGACTGGATCGACTGGGGTTCAGTGGGGTTTTCTGCCTGCTGTGCAGCTGGAGCCCAGAGACTTCAGATGCTTCCTCGTAGTATAATAAAACAACACTTCTTGTGACTTGCAATTGCTAAGCGGAGGACAGAAGTGATAAACATGCTGTTTCCCACCGTGAATGAGATATCAGACTTTCTCTGTTTGATCTTTTGCCAGAAGGGGACAGATGTCTGTCTGTCTGTCGAGCAGAAGCAGTCAAGCCGAGGTGTTCTGTTCAGTTTTCCCCTACTCTTACAGGCTGTGCTGGAGAGCAGGCTGCAAGGCCACCCAGCAGGAGCTTTGCACCCTGTATTTGAACCAGGTTTGATGGCTGGTCACCAAAATTGCAAAAAGATACGTGCTTTTATCCAATGCTGCTTAAAATGAGGTTCAAGCCTGATGCTTAAAACCCCTTCCAGCATCTGTTTTCCATTCATTTACGTGCTCTGAGCCACTGCTGTATTTCAAAATGAAGTTTGCTTGTTTGGGATGGTCTTTAATGGAACAAGTTAGATATTTATTTTAGGCACAAAGTGGTTCTAATTTCTCCCTGTGATTTTATAGCTTTAAATTCCAGTAGTCTGTTGTACCCAAAGCACTGTCACTTTGAGACAGAAAACACTGCTCCTTATGCAGAAGGGACAGACCATGTGCTCTCAGCAAGTCCTTACTCCTTGTACTTGGGCCAGAGTTTCACTCTCACCTAAAAACAAACTTGCTTAGGTTGAAAATATATAGTTACTAGTTACAAAAAGCTGTTACACAGTTCTAAGATGTCAGTCACTGCTAAGCTGGTATTTTTAACAGCATTGTGTTCTACTTGTAAAATACGCTTTTTTTTTTTTTTGTGCCTCTGACTTATGGCTCGCAGCCCTTCAGGTTTCTTCAGACACTCCCGGATGCTGTTGTGAACAGCTCTCAAGTAATAAAATAACAATTTCCATACTTCATGATGCTCACAGGTGCATTAATATTGCACTGAAATGAGAGCTTGTGGCACATTGGTAACACGCAGCCTGGTGAGCCCTGAAACTGTCCATGTGTGTCCCAGTAAGATTCTGAAGTGCCAGGGGCACGCTTCGATAAGGAAAACTAAAATTTGGGCTACTTTTTCTTTACAGTGGCTTTGTGCAGCTTAGCACTTGAACCGTCTGTAAAATCACTCCATCTGTAACAAACCTCCTGGTTGTCATCACTTAGATGCTCTTTCATGTGCAGTTTCCATCCCATGTTTTTTTGCAACTGAGACAGTGTCGTCTTCAGCAGCAAAGGTGCTGGCTGTTGGCATTTGCAGGCACGCTGTGAGGTCGACTGCAGGATTACATGTAGACCAGCCATCCGTTCCCTGGCAGAGGTGGAAGTGTGGGCTGCTGTGCCAGAGCAACCCACTGCTGCAAATCTGGGGATGCAGTAGATCTGGAAGAAGGAAGAAAAAAACAAACAAACAAACAAAAAAACCAACCCAAATAGCCCCCACCAAAACAAACAAAAAAACCCCAAACAAAAACTTGCTCTAAATTCTCAGTCCAGAGCTTCAGCTCCCGTATCCTTTCTTGATATGGCCATATATATATCTTTGTCTTAATGGTTCCTCATTGATTTCTCCCCCCAGAGGGACGGGCGGCAGCTGCCTGCATATATTCTCCATTTGAAGTGTGAGCTGTGGCAGGTAGTTTAACCACTTACATAAAATCTTTTTTTTTCTATGATGGGGTGAATATCAATAACAGCATTGTCAATGCTGAAATTTGTTCTTACTGCAAATTAGCAGCTGCCTACAGCAGGTAATGCAGTGTTAATTTTTTTTTTTTCTGAGCCTTGTCGAAGGTATGATGAAGACCGGAAAAAAAAAAAAAGACAAAAAAGAAAGCACAGCTCATATTGCCAAACACTATTAAAAATAGTTTTTTGTGGAGAGGAGCAATGGCAAATATTATTATAAAAAAAATTGTGTTGACTTTGGCAGAGGAAATTAAACTTTTTGTTTGGACCAGATCTCAAAAGTGAAGCTCACTTAAAACAGAGCTTTTCCAAACATTTAAAAACCCCACAAAACCTGTCCAACAAAAAATAGCTATGATCTTCAGTTTGGCACAGGTGGAAGAAAAGTATTTACTTCATGTGCTATAGGATCCTCTTTGCTTGTTATTTTCCACACTGGCAATGTCTGCCAACTCTTAATTCTGAGGTGAAAATGATATCTCAATGATTAAGCCAGCAAATGTACTCTTGAAAAATGAGTTCATTTTTTCCCATTATGCTGGTTTTATGTTTACTATTAAAAAAAATAAATACAGAGAAGTCAGACTACCATTGGACCTCGTATTACTGTCAGTGTTTGACCATAACAGGTGAACAAAAAGCCTGAAAGACAGTGTCTTAACACCCAGTACATCTGCCTGGACTAGGTTAGTACAGGTTAGTTGAATTTAGTTCATCAATTTAATGGTTACTGTTGTGTCTCTCTCTTTTTTTTTTTTTTTTAATAGATAAAAGTAAAATGCGGTTTTTTAAAACCAACTAAAGAGAATGTAATAATTCTCATGGATAAAACTCTTTGTGTAGTTTTGAAGACACTAAATAATCACACGCTGCAAGGGAGAAGAATGAGAAACCCAATTATTCGTGTAATCTCTGAAGGGGAATATATGTTTCCTGAACAGAATTTCCTGTCTAAACATGATATCTTTTTGACAGTTTCCACGTTCTCCTTTACTGTCTTTGAATTGGAGAACATTTAAATTGAAATGTTAAGGTGTGCCACATTCCTCTTCGGTGTTATTTTTTTTTCCTGAGTGTAGGTTTTCCCCTCCTTGCTGGAGGCCACGGCCAAGTATTCCTGTCAGCTGCTCCAGTGTAACATGGGAGCAAGGAGATCGCGAGCCAAGGTGTTCGCGTTTCTTTTGCCCATTCCTGCTGTCTTGAGGAGAAGCAAAAAGTCCATTCTTCAGAGTGAATTTGTGGAGGGGAGGGGTGTGAGAGGCCAGGTGGGGCTGAGGGAAGGTCTCTCTTACCCAAAGCTGAGCAGGACACCGTGATGTTTCTCTGAATTTGTAACAATTGTTTTATTTGTCAAGCTCTGTACTCACGAGCAGTGCAAACTGTACAAGTGTTGGTAGCAGAAATAAAGCATTTTGTGTAGCTTTAAAGAGATTATTTTTGTCACCAAATACTGCTTACTACAAAACATATTAGTTCTTTTCACTGCATCAGTATAATTAGGTCAGTCTGTTAACCCAGAGTATTTCATCGAATACTTTCTTCTGCATTTGCTGACAATACAATTACAAAAAATTACAAACCAACTGAAAACAATGCAAATACATTTGTCTGTTTGCTGTTTCTTCTACAATGGCAGTTTGCCAGGGATGACATGCTTCACTAAATGTCACTAAATATTATGTACTTAGGACTTAATTATGCCTTAAAGGCACTGCTCCTTTTAGGGAAGAGAGTGGATAAAATTGCTTCCTTGAGAGCTTTGAGCCACGCTCTGCCTGAGAAAACATGACTGCCGGCAGTGTGGTGGGAAATCAAAAGGCGAGTTGATCATCTATTCGAGATGATGGAGCATATGTTCTTGCCCACACCTTCTCAGCTCTGCTGATGGGTGAGCATCTCACTGCTCTGGGCACTAAATAAACCTCTGTTAAAGCCATGTCTGCATTTGTAGACTCAAATACTCTTTCTGTCACATTGTCTGAGGCTTACAATGGAGAGGTAACTTTCAGGCTACAAAGCCTAAATAATTCTAGATTTTCCTGTACTAAAACACAGTATGAATGGTTAATAAAAAAAAAAAAAATGCTTTGCAGGCTTTTTGTCCAACACTAACAATGTGAGCCAGGAGGACCGAATGGGTGAGAGTCTGGGCTGGGATCTCACTGATCTCTAAAGAGGCTGTCAGACCCAGAACACACAATTGCTGGCAGCTTCTAATTCTTAACTTCTTGAAAATAATAGATTTCATAGCATCTTTAAAACTTCAGGATATATATATATTCAAATGCAACCCATGGGAACACAACTAAATCGGGATTATATTGCGCTGTGGAAGTGTGTAGGATGTAGCTGTTGAATAATTTAATGCTGGTTTTTTTCTATTAACTTCTTAGTCTGTTCATTCTCCTTAGCATTTAGTCCACTCTCAAAGGTTCCATTAGAAGTCCTTTCTAAAGTCAAACTATTATAGATGTGAGTCAGTAAGTGGTATTAGTGCTGGGTTTCCCAAGAGCTCTATCTCATGTCAGGTGATTTTATTTATCTCTTTAGATAGTTACTCATTAATAAAAATTATTTTTTGTTTCAAAATCTGCGTGATCCAGGTTATAAGAGCAACTGTCTAAGCTGGGTAACTTCAGTGTCAAAATTTCTTCTTCCAGTGCTTCCTCGTGGTTCATAAAATCACTGTGCTAAGTAATAGGTTGTAAGTTCAGGAGCCAGCCCTGGTCATCACATTTTCTCTGCCGTAGTGTTTTCCACCTCTAATGTGAGCTTTCTCCAACTCGCCTTTTCTCTATGTCTTCACTCAAGCTCTACTCCTGGACTGAAGTTTTGAAGAGATGGAAATGGCACTTGGTCCCTGACCTGCAGTCAATTATTTAGCCTTCTCACTGATTTCTGGAAACCTCTTTTTTGAGTTTTTTTTGGGTACTTCACTCTGATATCCATGCCTGCATAAAACCAGAGATGATCACAGAAAATCCTTTTATCATCTCTGCTACATGTGTGCTCAAACACATCTGGGCTAAAATGTTACAGCTTAGAAGAAGGTAAGCAACGTATGCTCTTGCAAGCCAAAAATAGCAGAGCCCGAGTTCTAATAAGTGAAACATCAAGAGTGGCTGTTCACGTGGATTGCTTGATTTTTACCCTTGACTTTAATAGAGAAAATGTCCTAGAACCTAGAATCTTCCTTGCTGTATTATACATAAAACACAAATGCATCACAACTTACTGTCATCAGTGATATTTATATAAAGCACTGGGTTTACAATAGTACATAATTTATTACTGAAATGAAATTTAATCGCAGCTAAATACTACTTGCTGTATGCCCTTTCCTATTCTATTATAAATGCATCTTAGCATACTCCCTGCTTGCAGCTGAAATAATAAATGATTTCATAATTTGAGTTTTGTGGGATACTGGAAATAGTTTTCTGTCAGTACAGAGCCATTTTATGAACTTGTTATGGTGTGGGTATTCATTGCTTCCTCTCTTCTTGCAGAATAAGTCTCTGGACAGTAGTATCTAGCATTTAAATATTTTGGAGGATCTCATCCTGAAACAAGAAGAATATTGAGAGTAGATATCGTGATGTTTTTGCCAAAGATTTTAGTTTTAGTGATACACATCTAATAACACTTCACTAAATACCTTCAAATGCATACCTTACATTTACAGCCTGTTCTTGTGTTGTCATTTCATTGCTATTGGTGCTTTTAAAGCAGATTTTTCTGTCTCTGTCTTAAACTGTATCAATACGAAATGCAGCAATAGACTTAATAGGAAAGCAATATTTCTAGTATAACAGTCCTCATGAAAAATATTGAAATTGTGCCAGTTCTCACAGGAAATATTCTCCTTGTACTTAGCTGAAATAAAAGATAACACTCATGTTAAAAGATTTTCAGTTTTCTAGATAGTGGATTTCCTATGTAGTTGTTTTACAGATTGTATTAAATGCTACACGACATCTAAAAAACAAGTTACTATCCTCCTTCTTAAAAAGCTATTAAGACTACAATATGAAATACACAAAAACTAACAAATTTCAGAATTCAAGAGGGTTATGAAACCCTAACTTGGCATCCTAGTGTGATCCTAATGTGATCGTTACTTTCTTTCCATTAGTTTCTTCTCCTTTCTTTTTGTCTCCTCTGTTTCTTCCTTATTCAATACTTTCTGTGAAAGGTATTTTTTTCCTCTTCATCTTTCAGTGTGTGGTCGCATGCATTATTAACTACTCGCCATTCGAACCCTACAATAAAAAAACCCCAAGCATGTTAATGTATACCTAGACTTCTGTGTGGCACTGTCATCAATTGTGGGATTGTGACGAGTATTAATGAATTCATCCTTAAATCAGATCTATTATGGGAGACAGCGTGTGTATGAGAGAGAAAAATGTGTGTGATTAGATTATAGATACTATCCACATTTCAATACACGAGGCTCTGAAGTGCAAGGTTAATATTACAAACTTATCTGACATTGAGTGCCCATATTGGAAGATATCTTATTTTTAAAGTGCTTTATATGCTAGGAAAAGCTTTTTTTTTAATCATAAGGTGAGTGCGTGAGTACTTGTCACTTTTTTAAATCACTCTGTAGGTATTGGTGTTATTCGGTGTCTGTAGGTGTAGTTGGTGCACAGAAAACACGAAGGGCTGTTTAAAGGACTGTCAAAGGAAGGAAGTTAGAAGGGGCTCAGTGTTCAGGCATTTGCCCCTGGTGGGTTAATGCAGTGCCTGGGTAACAAGCTGGGACTCAGTAAACCCTGTTACAGATGCAGTGCTCTCAGTGTGTGCCTGGGCAGCTGTACCTGGACATACGCACCAAACCAGCTTTGAAGCTATAACTTGCTTCTGCCTGGCATGGAGTGCAGGCAGAGGCAGTCATGTGGTAAGAACATGACAAAGATTACCCAACAAATGTTGTCCTGCCAGCTGTTGACTTTTCTTAAAATGTGCTAGACTTGTTTCCTCTTGGATAGAGCACCTCCTCCAACCTCAAGATTGGTGCATTCCTATGAGCAGGAAAATCAAGCAAAGGAGGCAGGAGACTCGCATGGATGAGCAAGGAACTTCTGTAAAAAGTCAAATGGAAGAAGGAAGTTTGCAGAATGCAAAAAAAGGAACTGGACACTTAGGAGGAATGTAGGAATGTTGTCAGAATATACAGGGATGCAACAAGAAAGGTTAAGGCCCACTTGGAATTAAATCTGGCAAGGGATGTCAAGGACCATAAAAAGGGCTTCAAGTACATCAGTAGCAAAAGGAAGACTAGGGAAAATATGGGCCTGCTGCTGAAGAAGGTAGGTGCCCTGGTGATGGAGGTTGCAGAGAAGGTGACATTACTGAATGCCTTCTTTGCTTCAGTCTTTAAAGCTAAGGCCAGCCCTCAGGAATCCCAGACCCTGGAGGGTGAGAGAGAGTCTGGCCAAAGGAAGACTGTCGCTTTGTCAAGGAGGATTGGGGTTAGAGATCATTTAGGCAAACTCAACACCCACACATCCATGGGCCCTGATGAGATGCACCCATGAGTGCAGAGGGAGGTGCTAATGTTATTGTGAAGCCACTCTCCATCATCTTTGAAAGACCATGGAGAACAGGAGAGGTGCCTGAGGACTGGAGGAAAGCCAATGTCATTATAGCCTTCAAAAAAGGCAAGAAGGAGGACCCAGGAAACTACAGGCCAGTCAACTTCCCCTCCATCCCTGGAAAGGGGATGGAACAACTCGTTCTGGGCGTGATCTCTAATTACGTAGGAGAAAAGAAGGTTAGCAGGAGTGGTCAGCATGGATTTGCCAAGGGGAAATTATGCTTGACCAATCTGATAGCCTTCTATGATGGCATGACTGGCTGGGTAGATGAGGGGAGAGGAGTGGACATTGTCTACCTTGACTTCAGCAAGACTTTTGACGCTGTCTCCCGTAACATAGGTAACCTTAGGAAGTGTGGGCTAGATGAGTGAACAGTGAGGTGGATTAAGAACTTGCAGAATGGCAGAGTTTGGAGGGTTTGAGGTCAGTGGCACGGAGTCTGGCTGGAGGCCTTAACTAGCAGTGTTCCCTAGAGGTCAGTACTGGCTCCAGTCTTAGTCAACATATTTGTTAATGACCTGGATGAAGGGACAGAGTGTACCCTCAGCAAGCTTGCTGATGACACGAAACTGGGAGGAGTGGCTGACACACTAGAAGGCTGTGCTGCCATACAGTGAGACCTGGACAGGCTGGAGAAGTACCTAATGAAGTTCAACAAGGGTAAGTGTAGGGCCCTGCACCTAGGGAGGAATAACCCCATTTACCAGCATAGGTTAGGGATTGATCTGCTCTCCATCTGTCTCAACAGAGAGGGACCTGGGAGTCCCGGTGGACAGCAAGTTGACCATGAGGAAACAATGTGCCCTTGTGGCCAAGGCAGCCAATGGTCTCCTGAGGTGCATTAAAAAGAGCATGGCTAGCAGGTGGAGGGAGGTCATCCTCTCCCTCTGCTCTGCCCTGGTGAGGCCATATCTGCAGTACTGCATCCAGTTCTAGGCTCCCCAGTTCAAGTAAGACAAAGAACTACTGGAAAGAGTCCACCAGAGGGCTATGAAGACAATCAAGGGACTGGAGCATCTCTCTTATGAGGAAAGGCTGAGAGATCTGGGTCTGTTAAGCCTGGAGAAGAGACGAGTGAGAGGGGAATCTCATCAATGTTTATGAATATGTAAAGGGATGGGCCCAGACTCTTTTCAGTGGTGCCCCGTGACAGGACAAGGGGCAATGGGCACAAACTGGAACACAGGAAATTACATCCGAACACGAGGAAACACTTCTTTACTTTGAGAATGACAGAGCACTAGAAGTGGCTGCCCAGAGAAGTTGTGGAGTCTCCTTCTCTGGAGATATTCAAACCCCACCTGGATGCATTCCTGTCCAGCCTGCTCTAGGTGAACCTGCTTTGGTAGGGGGTTTGGACTAGGTGATATCCAAAGGTCCCTTCCAACACCTACCATTATGTCTGTGAAAATTCTATGTATGAAGGAATCGCTTCTAGGAAGAAGTATCAAGATTTGCAGTGCAGACCTGTACCACTTGAACTAATGGAGTAATCGAATTATGAGAACTGAGTACTAAAAAAGATGAAATGTGCTTTTGGCTTTGTAAGAAAAGAGTAATGAAAGTTGGGGCTCCTGGTTTAATTTACAATTGTGTAGCAGTGCAGGCTTCAGCAGGATTTATGCTGCTGCCACTGTAACTTCCTCATTGGTTACATCCACTCCTGTTCATTCAGCTCCCAGTACCTATCCGTGCCCTTCTTCTATGGGTTTCTACCATGTCCCTTGCCAAAACATCTCTATTTTTCCGTGGTGCCTGTCATTCTCTCCAAACCTGTTTCTCTGCCAAGCTGTCCTGGACATCTTTCCTCATTCACTATTTCTTGTCTTTATGTGCTTTCTTGTCCTTCTGTCCTTCTCTGGCCTTCTTTTTCCTTCTCTGCACTGCTCTGGTGACAAGAAAGAAGACAAAGTACACTGGCTCTTCTCCTTTCACTAATTCTCACCATTGAAGCAGCGTAGCTGTTTTGCCACAAACTTTGGAAGAAAAAATAATTAGGCTCAGCAAACAGCAGTATGGGCAACTACAGGCCAAAATTTTAAGTTTGGAATGATCGGGCAAGTAAAGAGATTATTAGAATGGAAAGATTTGAGCAGCTTTAGGGGTAGACCTCATCCTTGGACCTAAAGCAATATTTCCACCTTGAAATATTTGTCTGTCGTTAACAATTGATCCTCTGTCTCCTATGCTTCTGGGCATTTTAAGAAGGGTTAGGACTATATTGCTCTAGGGATGTGAATGAAGAAACTAAATCATGATTTCATACCCAGACTCATTTTTAAAAATAATTGCCATGATAATGTGACCTGATTTGTGCTGTAGATGCCCTAAATGAAATATAGGGTTAAATCTAATGCATTTTAATGCTAATTAGAGTCTTATACTAGAGGTGGTAACAGACTTTGGGTGTCCTCATTGGGTCAGTCAGTTCCCTCCATATTCCTCCTCATTTTCACTGGATTGCACATCAAAAGACTCTTCCCTGATCCTATAATCTGTACCATTGGTTATTAGTAACAACAATACACAGAACTGAATGCAAAATGACCTTTTGCTTTACTGAAGTGTTTTACACTTGAATTTCTGCCTGCTGGTGGTTGTTGATTTATTGTATCTTCTAGCATTTTTTTTTTATGATCTCCCCTTCTAATTCTTAACCAAAGTGGTAGAGATGGTCACTTCAGTTCCTATTTGTCACTAATGTAAATTTATATTACTATGACATTAATCTTACAACGTATAACTTACAGAAACGTCTTGATGGTCCACTAGTGCATACACAACACACCACAAACGAGTTTTCTCTGAAGCTGTCAACTGCGCAACAAATTTTATCTTACCAAACTGACAAAACAAGCTATTCAGAGCCACCATGAGATGCGGTATTACAGACTATACTGTCTAAATTTGTGCTAGCTGTAAATCTTAGTTTTCAATAGGAATATACAGTGATAAACTTGGTGCATTGTGTCAGCTAGTGGAAAATAGAAGCTATTATCTTTTCTTAGAGGAAATGGTGGCAAGACCTGATAGCAAAGAGCAGCTCCTACAATATGATTAATAACATATAAGGCTGGAGGGATCCATTGTTATGACATACAAATGATAAAACTTCAGCAGGTAAATTCTATTTTGAACTAAACTATCTTAATTTAGTAACTGGAGGCGATGGAGAATCTACTTTAATTAATATAGCTGCCTAACTGCACTCATCATAAAACACAGAAAACTGTAAATCATGCCTGCGACTTAGAACTGTGACTAATTCATGGGTTACTAAGAATGAGGTCTTTGTTACTGTTCCTTGTTCAGCTTTGCAGAATTAAACTTTCTTCCACCACACATGAAGATTTTCACCAAAAAAATTGGTAGACCCTCTTCTGACTGTAGCGCATGTGCTCTGCCAGAGTTTATCAGCAGCTCTGCTCCCTTCCCGTCTGACAAATGCAGAGTCTCATATTTTAAGTGGAGACTGCTGAATTCTTTGCTGAGCAAAAAATCCTGTTATTTTCACAGGAAGGTGACCAGGATTCAGAGGTAATTATTCTAAATATTTATTCTATACCTGGCCATTACTAAAAAGAATCTGAATTGGCATAGGTGAGTATTTTAAATACTCATAAACAAGTATTGTGTCAGCCAAACCAGAACACCTGTAACTGTAAATAAGGCAAAGGATCTGCTGTTTTACTGTAGTGTAATAGTTTCCAAAGTAGGGACAAGCCTGTAGAAGGTGTTGGAGGGGAAAGGTCAGAGCCAAGAGGAGATTTTGCTATTAGGGGACTTTTTGGAAAGAAGAGCAGCAATAATGGGGGGAGAAAGATGAGGGGGGTGCTTGATTTTTCTAACTTCTTTAAAAATTTGTTGTGGAAAGCATTTTTCCTTTGCCTTCTTGATACAGAGCTTTTTGCTTAACATATCGAGCTGGTTTTCAAGTTTGAGTATCTTCTGTCATATAACAAGTATAAAGATCTGCATTCTGAAGGAAATAATTTGATTTTTGTGAAACAATGTTTTGACCTGAAATATGTTGTTCCGGAAGCTTGTGGGATAGGAAATGGTAACCCCATGTGGTAATGGTTCTTGGAGCTGTGCTTGACTGAGACAAAAATAGGTTTGGCGGCTGCGCTATTCCTCCAGCAAGACTGCAGTTTAATCAGGATGAAGGCAATTGTGCAGCTAGGGAGCAGGATGATGTGGTGCGAGTTTTAACTAATGAATGCACGTTTGTTATCCTGGGCAGAGGCGCAGCTCTTCTGCTTACTGAAGGCACTCGTGAAGGATTGGAGCAGGAGGGAGAGACTTTCCCCTTGGCAAAAACAGTTCAGAACTCGTTATAGCAGGCTGTCCCAGATACTTGTTAGATGAAAACTAAAATTAATCCCTATGTTCCTGTTAACCACAGTGTTGGTAAACTGGGACTTTTCCTCTCCCTTCTTCCATGCAGCTTCCCTCCCGCTGTCTTCTACTGTGGAGAAGAACCGTTTGCTCTGTCCCTTTTGCATTGTCTCTGTGGTCCTGTGTGTCCTCGACCCACCAGAGCTCTCCTACAAACATTTCTAAGACCTGGATGCTCCTCCGTGTCCCTACTTTTTCACATCTCCATTGCATAAACGTTCTGCTGTTGGCCCCCAACACCTGCAGAATTGTTCTCGATTACATCCATTGTCAGTTCTGCTTCTAAAACCACTTTCTGAGCTTGCTGTGTTGCCAGTGGTCCCAGTTTCTGTTCACCTTTTCTCTGTCTCCCTTTTAGTATTGCATCAGTCATAAAGTAATCCTCTCCCTACCTTTTGTTACACGTTCAATGGTGACAGTGTGCCTCCCACCCTCATTGTCCCGTGACTTTGAGAGGCAACCGTACTGCAAGAACTAAAGAACAACATGCAGAGAGCTCGTGGACAGCACAAAACTGACAGTGAAGAAGACTACTGTGAGGAACAAGACACAGGATGAAAAGACCACCATCATAAGGGTGTTTAGGCAGGGGACGGTTTGGAAACCATGACATTAAGGACCAAAGAAGAGAAAGTAGCAGGATATACTTTCATGGCTGGCTTAAAAGTATTGAAGCCACTATTGCTCTGCTGTAAAGGGTTAGTTGAACACATGTTTGCCTCCACAGGCTCTTGCATTGGCAACAGCTTTTATGTGGTATGGGTTGAGTTGTGTCAGTTTGATTCAGCAACAGTGAGCTGCCGGGGCAGGGGAGAGGAAGGGATACCACTTTTTTTTTTTTTTTTTTTTTTTTCTCCCAGCAGTTTGGTCTTAGATTGTTTTAAAACTATCATAAAAACATCTCTTTAGAAAGGTGAATTTGCATTCTGAGGAAAGTAGACGCAGAAGAGCGCCTGAAGGAGAGGAGTCTCTGTGTAGGAGGGAACGCTGACGTTTCACTGAGTCTTAATACCTCTAGAAAGAGAAGTGGAATACCAAAGTAGCTGGGGAAGGAGTAAATACCACATCCTTTCTTCTCCCCAAAACAAGGGGAGGAAAACGGAATGGTTGTATTGACTGAGCAACTAAATAAATTAGTCAAAAAGTCCAAAACAGTTGTCGACTTCAATTTTGCACATGACTTCAGTCTAAGTGGGAAATTATTTTACTGCCACTTTGACTGCCTTTCTTCTCTGCCTCCTCTTTCCTCATTTCATCCATCTGTTGTACCCTTTCGTTCCTGAAGATCTTTCTTTTTTGTGTGTGTTTCTTGTAAGAGCAGTGATCCTTTAGTGTAGGATTATGAAATACTGAAGATAACAGGACCTTGAACTCTGCCTGGGGCCTCTACCTGTCTGTAGTGACATTTCCAGTGAGTCGGAGTCTGTCCAGACAAGGATATCGCTGCAACCAGAGCCTTATTAATGAAAGATACAAAAATAAACCATGCTCACCAAGGACCTGTCTTAAGCTGAGACAAGGCCACTTCCAAATGAAAGCATTCATTCAGGCATGTGGCTACCGTGAACTTTTCTGAGTGTCCCTGTTAGTTAAATTAATAACAGATGTGCCCACCTTGAAGTAATAGGGCTTGATATAGAGGAGAAAGGAAGTCTAATAGAAAACATCCTCAGAAAATTCAGTCTTCTGCAAATTGCATTTTTATATATAAGTACATAGATAAATTAAGACTTTATTAGAAATTTTAAAAGGTTTTATCAGCAATAATGACATTTTAAGGTACTTTACAAATTGAAAACTAACAGGTATATACCAAGTAAGAGGATTTGTAAATAATATCATATTCTGCAAAAGGTCTTATAAAAGTGCATTGGAGAAAATGCTGGCCAACAGCTCTAAGACCTGCCTCTCTTCTTAACTCTGAACTCCGTTTTAAGTCCAGATCCTGTTCATGTCTTTTGTAATAATAAGGTTGTATAACAGTCAACCTCAGTACAATGTAGCTTTCTTATTTCAGCTCTATTAGCTTTGAATCCTGTTTTTCCTGTAATTATAACTTTCAGTCTCTGTTCTCCACCCTGATAATTGTAACAGACATCCCTTAAAATCATGACCAAATTTTACTAGCCGAATATCTATTCATCATGTCTGGGTAGCTTCTTAATAACTGAAAATGAAATAGTTTGATGTCCTATTTTAACTGACACTTGAACTATGCTGTCAGCTGAGCTGGTTTTTGTAACCCAGCCTGATTCCATGTGGAAAATCAGCTCTGACAAAGCCAAAGCCCTTATGCCTTGCATGTTTCTGACTTTTAGCAGACCAGCTTTCAGTTTAAATGGCATCTCGTAGTAAATCAAGACAGGTTGGCTATTGGTAGCGGTGCTGGAAATTGTAACTTACCTGTAACAGTGGGCTAGATCCTGGAAAAAACAGCATTATGCGGATCCAGATCTGTGAATCCCCTTTGGGCCAGGAGATGGCCTTGTCCTTGGCCAGCTAGAAGTGAGGAGCTCCTTCTCTTAGCAGGGTCAAGGTATTCACCCAGTGTGCCTCTGGGTTTTGTGTTTGGGGATAATGCAGCATGTTTCCTCTTGAATTTCCTCTAATAGACATCAGCAGTTAAATTAATAATAGTTATTGCCATTTGTTTCTGGTTTTTACTGATTTTCTAAAAAACACTTGAGAGAGGTTTCTGAGAAAGGATGGATTTCTTCAGAAATCTGAGTATTTCTCATACCCAGGGGAAATTTTGGGTGACAAATTAAGCAGTTGCTGTTCTGGGCTGCCAACAAGTTAAGCATCTCAGAATAACTACTTGTCTTTCAGATGCCACAGATTACCTTTTGTTTAGTATGTGCTCATGGCATTTGTTGGACCTCTGGGCAGATTTGTCCCCAGTATGTCTGTGGGGTGGTTTTTTTTTTTGTTTGTTTGGTTTTTTTTTGTT
The DNA here is from genome assembly GCA_013400035.1 of Rynchops niger. Lineage (NCBI taxonomy): Eukaryota > Metazoa > Chordata > Aves > Charadriiformes > Laridae > Rynchops > Rynchops niger. The sequence goes on from VXBH01009485.1 coordinate 270,828, forward strand.
TCTCCCATGCATTTTTTACCTCATTAATGTAAGGAACAGAGGAGATTCCTGGGTCGTTTCTGTGAGTTCTAATTGTCTTGGAAAAGAGACTCTATCTATTCAGATATGTTTGCATAGTGGTGGGGGGGTTATGCCCAGCAGACCGGGAAACCGTCAGGCTGTTCAGTTCAGGCACAGTCTGAACCATCACTATCCTGGAGGGGTTTGCCCCTGCTGACTGCAGTGCTGTGTGTAACGTAGCCCTTCTTCCGTGTGTTGAGTACTTTAAAATAGATAGTTTATACATTTTAAGTCATCACAATTCAGTCTTGAAGTGTATTTAATCTCCTTAAATGTCATTCAAGAACTGTAAAATACATTTTAATAAACCTATGATTTTGGTACTAATTTTACGGAGAAAAGTCTTACTGAGTTATGCCTAACTATACATTCAGCTGCACCTTCTGAGTTTGGAATTTCTCAATGGATTAGCGCGCTGAATGGCAGTGCTAGTGAAATGACCTTGCTCATAGTTGAGAGCGAGAGCTCAGGTTGTGCTCCAAACTGGTGTTTCCCTGGCAGATATATGCTGTAAAGCAGCAAACCATGAAGAACGATTAAAAAAAAAAAAAAAAAAAAAAAGCTGGATATTTAAAAAAGTCAATTAAAGGTATAGAAGCATTATGATGAATTTTTAGAAGTAAAAGTCAAGCAAAGTTGACTTATGAGTCTGCTGAGTGGGATGCATTTGTTTCCCCCGGCCCTCTTTTTGCATTCTTTACTCAATAACATTTGCAATATGTTCTATAACCTCCCCATGTAACAACATTTTAATGCTACTTGTCTTTTTCTTGAAAAGAGGAAGAAATACGATCAGCAGACAGGATGACAAGCTAAACAACTGCCTTGTAAAGTGATTTTAATACAGCGAGGAGTTGAGTGTGGTAGTATTTTAATGGGACTAAAAAGATTTGTTGTTACTTTGTCTTAAATACTACACTACAGTTTGGGAAGCCGGAGCTGGTGTTTCTGAGATGGTTGTGTTGTAAAAACAATTACAAATAAAATTTGTGGTCCTAAAAAACAAGATCTGCCGTGACATATACTTGTTTTCTTACTCTGTCAAGTAAATGGGACTAGTGATATCAATAAGACTGCTCAGGATGCAAGTTACATACTTGCTGGAAATGCAAGTGGCAGGTTCTGGTCCTGCAAAGGTAATGACATTTTGAAGGAAAAACACATGACCTGATTTATGGACTTTTTATCATCTATAATTTGCTGTCCTAAATCCAGTCATCAAAAAGGTCTTAAATGAAACCACTAGCTTAGAACGCAGAGGATTAAGAAATTGCTTCTTTATGAAAAAAACAACCTAGAGATTCCCCCTGGCAGATCCTTAATGAGTATTTCCAGAAAACTAGAGAAAATATTAAACCTATCAGTTAATGCTTATTCACAGTGTTAACACAAATATACTGTCAGGAGAACGCAGGTACTGTGAAAGGTATCGGTTCTAGAAAGCACATATCTCTTCACTGGAAAACAGGAGCACCTAACTTTTCTTTTTTACACATGAATTTGTTGCAGTAAATTGTAATCCTGTTGTGACAACCTGATTTTGACCAGGAGAAAAAGTATTAATGTTGTCTTGCTGCACTGGGGAAAGTAGAGATTTAAAATTTACATTCCTTTCTCTCATTCCAATTTTAGTATTAAGTTTCACCGAGATAATATTTTCTGTCTGCCTTTTTGAAGAGCTTCCTCCAACTTCAGAGAATCTCAAGACATCAGAAAAATACTTCTTTGTGATTCCTTTTGTTTATTTATAAAAGATTACTTAATGGAATTCATTCTTTCCAACTTGCACACTTACTTAAAAGTCGAAATCCAGTTGCCAAGCAAAACAAACGCAGCAGGGTAAGCTGCTGTGGAAAAACAAGGTATCAATATGTAATTTCATTGAACTGACAAAGTGAAACCATAATATTAACTTAGTTTCATAGAAAGCCAATCATAACATTATTTAAATATTCTAATAGATTTTGAATTGCAAGAACCCTTATAAGATAAATTCCCTTGGTTTTGCCACAGATATGTGTGTTTCCTTCTTCACTGATAGGTGTTAGTGACTTAAAAATCAAACAGCTTGTAGTAAAGTAGGTAAGGCAATTGGCTTTGTCCTAAATATCCTGTAATATCCTTGGCTGCCTGGTGGGATGGCAGTCTTGATTGCCTTGCTCGAGAAGTGATGTTCTGCAGAGGTCCCTGTCTGCTCCTCCTGGTCTCCAGGAGCCTCCGAATAGCTGGGGTCAGAAACATGGCCGGGGGGAGTGGGGGCCTTTAATGTACCTGTACAAATTGTATCGTAGAATGGTTTGGGTTGGAAGGGTTTCAACCCCCCTGCCCTGGGCAGGGACACCTCCCACTAGACCAGGCTGCTCAAAGCCCCGTCCAGCCTGGCCTTGAACACCTCCAGGGATGGGGCATCCACAGCTTCCCTGGGCAGCCTGTTCCAGTGTCTCACCACCCAGCAGTAGTCTTATAGTATGCTTTTAGTCTTATAGTACTATACCTGTAGGAGCACGTTGGGGTTTTATACTGATCTCAAATTTTTTTTTTTTTTTAAGTAAAATTGTCATAGAGGGGAGATAGTCCAGCAGGATACAAAAGTCTGCTGTTTGTTGCACTGCAACAAACCAACCTGAACATCCAAGTAGCAAAACTATTTTGCTAGCATTACGGGTATTAGATGCTGTTTTCTTTATAACACCAAGTACTGTTACAAATTGTCAAAACTAGGCCAGAAAAATTCCTGAGAAAGGAGATTCATGCTGTAATGGAGAACTTCTCTCTCTCTCTCTCTCTCTCTCTCTCTCTCTTTTTTTTTTTTAAATTGGGAAGCTATGTGACAGGTTTTATTCTTCCAATCTGCGATGGATTAAAAAGACATTGAGCAAAAGCAGGAACTGAAGCCTTTACTCTGTTTTGGGAAGTTTGAGGAGTACTACTTGGGTTTTGTTTCATTTTCAGGAGCTTTTCAAATGCTGAGCTCAACAAAACCTGTGTTCAGGGCTATAAAGCGGGGAGTTATTCTTAGAAAATAGGCTACTTTATTTTTACAGCTATATCCATGCATAAAGCAGCATACTACCTTTCCCTGTGAATCCATGTTAAAGTATATTTAAGTCATTTGAAATAGTGACACTCTGAGTTACCAGGGTTCAAGCTCTGCAAAGTCTTTGAGATGATGATGAGAATGTTTTGCATAATTAAGCCCTTTCCTGTGCCCCAAATGTGAGCACTAGTTAGTGAAGCTTCAGCTCTTTTCCCTCTGAAATGATAACTGTATATATGAATTATGTGTATAACTCTCTTCCAGTGTAAGCGCGTAGCCCTGAATTGCCTGTCAGAAGAGGTGAGCCCAAATGCTACAACACTACTAAGTGTTTCCTTCAGCTGGAGTATCTTTAGAAACCAGAAAAGAGAGCTCTGGGGTTGAAGCTGCTGTGTTGTCCTTGCCACCATAGGCAGCCCAGGCAGCTTGTGTACTCACTGCAATGGAATTCCGTTTTTCACAAGATAAGGGTGATTATGGAAAAATCATAATTGGAAGACTTCTCACATGGGGGAAAATCTGTTATCTCATTGACAAATTCCTTCAGGATTTTAAGGCACTAGGATTTAAAGGATGTGTCTGTTCACATGAAACCACGTAATACTGATCTCCATGCAATGTTCAGGAAAAACAAGCATTTAATGTCTTCCTTCCTTCCTTCCCTGCTTTAGCCAGTTGAGGAGCGTGTAAAGTACCACTGATGTTGCTGTCCTGGCAGCAGATGGCAGAGAGAGTGGTGTCTGTGAGTCAAGAAGATCTCGTGTCCTCACACACTGGCTTTCTGGGATTAACACAGCCTTAAGCAGTGGCAACTTCTGTGGCTGTAGCCCTGATAAAAGCTGGCTCTTCACTGGGAGCTTTCACATGTCACATGGAAATACTTCTGTTCAAAGAACAACCAGAAACTACTACTTGAGAAGTTGTGCAGGTTCTTCTGCTAATCAAAGCACTAATGCCTTTCATATTATGCAAATCCCATTGTATTACATGTGTATAAACTGTACAAATATTGTAATTCCCTAAGTAATAGAAATAATGTGATTTAGCAAGGAAGAGGTCTTTCTTAAAGTGATAAGGCACTCTGTGTAGAGCTGAGCCCAGAATAAATGAACATATCATAAGTCTTAAATTACTCCTCATTGTGAACCACTAAACTGCAGGTTATATAGAATCTAATGTTTCATGATTTTTTTTTGTCTTACTGTAATAATACAAAGCTGCATTCTTCTGCATTTCTGCTACATCTTAATCATGTGCTGCTCCAGGAGCGATCTTCAGCTGCCATGTGCTGCTGGCTCTCTGCAAAGCGATGACACCCCATAGAAGTATAGAAGTTGAAAATTTTTCTCCAACGTTTCTTTGCACTGTGGTGTGTGAAAGGGTGATGGAATCGAGTCTGTAATCGTTGTAGCAGCAGAGTCGCACTTCACAGTTGAAAACACTCGGATATTTTCACGAACTTACAAGTTAGTGGGGAAAAAAAAGTAATTTTATATTTCCCATAACTAGATTCATTTATACATGATTCAAAGTACACATATTTGTTTATTATCACACTTCAAATTACTGGTACTGGAGGAAGATTTTTTTTTATCAGAAAAATAGACAAGCTGTGAAACTAAAAAATGACTGAGCTCTTCAAATACATGTTTCTCCTGTAACTACTGTGTCAGAGCACTTGACAAAGGGCTGACAGCATAAAACGTTCAGTTGACAAATCTTTCCGTTCTCTCCCTGACCCCTCCTTACATTATCGCTCTGCAAAGTTCAGACCTTGGCAAGCTGCAGCACCAATAAATACTGGGTTATGTAGCTGATAGCTAGAGCAGGTAGCTCAATAGGCACTGAATACGTTATGCAGGCTGTCGGGTGGATGACCTGGTGTCCAGGCAAGTTTTATTTCAAGCTATAGAAAAGAGGGTGAGATTTGGTTTGGTAGAGAGAGAGAAGGTCTCCCCTCAGCCTCCTTTTCTCCAGACTGAACACCCCCAGGTCTCTCAGCTGCTCCTCATGAGACTTGTTCTCCAGACCCCTCACCAGCTCCGTTGCCTTTCTCTGGACCCACTCCAGCACCTCAATGTCTTTTTTTGTGGTGAGTGGCCCAAAACTGGCCACAGCACTTGAGGTGGAGCTTCACCAGTGCCGAGTACAGGGAGACGATCGCTTCCCTAGTCCTGCTGTCCACGCTTTTCCTGACACTGGCCAGGATGTTGTTGGCCTTCTTGGCCACCTGGGCACACTGCTGGCCGATAGTCATCTGGCAGTCAGCCAGCACCCCCAGGTCCATTTCTGCCAGGCAGCTCTCCAGCCCTTCTTCCCCAAGCTCATAACGCTGCATGGGGCATGCTATGTAGGAAGTAGCTAATGTTTTTTATTTTTAAAGTTATTGCTATTTACGAAAAAAAAATTAAAAATTATTACTTTAAAATCGTGAATTGTATGTGAGGTAAAATCATCAGCTGTGATAAATTAATGAGAGGCCCCGAAGAGTTATGTTGCTTTAGAGCCTGTATTGCCTTCAAATTTCGTCTCAGTTTCTAAAGGAGTTTGAAGTGTTTCATGACTGTCACCAGCAATAGCATAGGCCACTTCTTAATACATACGTTTTAACCCTCTTTTTGCAACCTTTGTCCTTTGTATCAAGTTACAGTAGAAATGGATTTTCTTTAAGCAATGCTTGGTAAACTAAAGGCATAAACTCCTCTCTTTTTGTTCTACTAGCCAGAGGAGGTGTGCGACAATTCAGTTTACTGTTGAGGTGGGGAGCAACTTGCCTCGGGAAGTTACTGAATTTTTTTTTCTGTGTTTTTTTTTGTTTGTTTGTTTTTTAACTCATTGACACCTTCATAGTTAGTTGCTTAGCATAAGCAAACCTAAGAAACTCAGGTTTCAGCCTTTGGCAGGAAAAGAAATTTTACAAGTAATTGGCTGAAACCTCACAAAGATTTTAAGGGAGAGCTATGTGGAACATAAATTCAAACAGCAGTAAACTGAAATTGTCCATTGCAAACAAAAGGCCTTTTTCATTTTAACAGAAAGTGTTACCTTCTCCTGTGCAGTATGGCAGCGGATTTCTGTAGAAGGGCAAGGGAGAAGCAGGGTTTACTTACTGGCAGCTTAAACAATTAGCATTTGAGCTTTATGAGGTTAAATATGTTAAGAAAGTATTGGTTAATGTACAGAAAAACACATCAGTTAAAGCTTAGATGCGCTCCTGATGGCAGATATATGTAATAAAAATTAGTGCTTTATTATAGAACCACAGATTCTTGTTTTATCTGAAAGGACTCATTTTTAACAGCCTGAAGGGGTGGATTATTTTTACGCACCGTTGTACAAAAAATTTTAGTTGAAACATGGATAAGACCCCTTTACAGTACTTAAACTGTCAGATAAAACTATTAAAAGACTTTTTTATAAGAGAAAATTATTTTAGTTTTAGATTTAAATTCTATTACCTTTTTTTATACAACCACTATTAAAAATCCTTATTATCTTCTACCTTCTCATAAATGACACTAAACTTCAGGGTAGGCTGGTGAGTGGGCAAGTCAGGTGCAATCAGAGGAGCTGGTTTATGTGGGCCAGAAAGCCGCTGATATATTATTATCTTGGTTTAAACCTTTGCAGGATTAATGATTTCAGTGCATGTGGAGGTGACTGCATTTATGCAATGATCACGGGAGGAAATTCATGTTACCTAAATTCAGACTCAAGTCCTGCTCCAGTCAATGAAGTCAGAGGGTTATTCAGAACAGGACTGTACAGGTTCTCTTTGTCCTCCCACAGAGGACAAACTCCTCCTACCATGGACTAGGAGTCAGGAGAGAAAAGCCACCAAGTTTGCTAGGTGGTTTAATCTTCAGTGCTGTATTTTCCAGCTCTTGACTATTTTCTAGAGGGTATCAGAACATGTCTTGAGGAGCTGGTAGGTTCTGGTCACACATAACCCAACACTTGAGGGAAACTTCAAACTTTAGTACTGGACAAGAAGGAAAATAAGATTGCACTAAACGTGATTCTAGAAGAGTGGCAAAGGGCCAGTCTTGTGATATTAACTATGCTGCAGATTGTATTCCTTGCAAATGTGCTAATTAGTAGCCAGATCTGTCTGTCTACATCCTAAATGTTAATTGCCTACTTGAGCAGCGTGTCTGCTGCAAGCGTATAGGGAGTTTATAGCTTTGTGTTGGATTCTTGGGCACTCTTCACTCTGAGGAAGGGAAAATGATTTCAGAAATCTTAACAAAATAAAAAAGTTAATTTTTCTCTAGGTTGTTTTGAACATATCCTTAGAGATACTGACCAAAAAACTTGGTATATCCCAGGAATGGACTGGTCTATATGCATGACAGATTCTGCCTAAACAAGCACTTGAGGTTTTAAAATAAGCTATAGTGGTTTACACACTTGTGACATGCAGCTGTTTGCCTGTTTATCTTCTTCAATAAGGGATGCCTCAGACTGTCACTAACTACTAAAAATCATTGCCAGCACGCTGAGAGCATGTTCTCATGAATGAAGGTATTGTTGCTGGTAAGGTTGTTAAGAAACTGTGTTGAAAACAACTGAGGAAATTGTTATCTTGTGTGGCTCAGTCCTGCCTCTCCTAACTTTCAAGCATAGTGACAGTTTGAAGTTTAACAGCTTATTAACAGCTTTGCTTTGTATGTAGGATGGAGTTCAATGGGGAAAGGAAATCCTAGTCTCCATCACACAGTATGACCTAGAGGTGAAGATCCAACTGGCATTAAAAAAAAAAAAAAATTGAAAAATGCAGTTAGCTTCCAAAACCTCATTCTGAATGACTACTTGTATTTGTCCCGTGCAAGTCGGCCCAAGATGATGTTTAGAACAAAAATGGACATCTGTGTCCTTAACTAGATAAATGCATTTCACTCCTTTAGGAGAGATCTTATTTGTACTTTTTCATTTATCTTTTAGGTTTTTTTGGGGTGGCTTGGGTTTTTTGGGGTGGCTTAGGTTTTTTAAAAAAGATATCTTCTCCAGTCTCTGGGTTTTGGACTGTTAGAAAAGGATGGCTTGTTGCTTTAGATTTGTTACTTAATTACCTGCTCTATTTGCTTTGCAGTTTAACACTGACTTAATCAATATATTTATTAATTCACTAATTTTATTATTCTGATTTCAACTATGACTTTATTTGATAATAGGTCTGTAACATTTCACACCAGATCAATAAGAAATGGAGAGAGTGCAAGCTAAGTGATGGATTTCTTGAACGTTAACATCTGCTTCATTATTGTATATTTTTGAGAATGTGATACTGAGGAAAACGGTTTAAGGTGACCAATAGATATTAACCCAGCTCTGTAAAAACCAGGAGCCGGTGATACCCTGCTGGGGACCCCAAGCTCATATCATGCCTTAACACATGGAAGAAAGCAAACTCTGGGGTGGATGATGCTGTGGCTCCTCTTCCCTGCTGGAGGGTTGTAGGGTGCCCATGCTGTAGACCACAGACTTATGTCCTGGTCTCAGGGCTGGCATGGGCACTGCCAGCATGGCTGTGAGGGATGCAACCACGCAGGACAAGGCATGGACTCGAGCATCCTGCCCAAAGGCACACAGTGCTGCCCACCGGTGGGGTCTGTTGTCTTCTGCTCCACAGCATACACTGTTTTGTTGTACCTTCACCAAGGTGCAAGTTGTGCTCAGTATTTCATCTAAACTTACTGATGTGTCAGAGCAACAAAAATGTCAAAGAAATCAATGCCTTACATTAAGTGTCCTCAAAGTTGACTTCCTCTAAATTCTTTAGTTCCCAGGTGTGAAAACCTGCTCTTGTAAAAGATCGTGGGGCTCTTGCCATTGACATTTTCTAGTCAAGCAGGGATTTCCTTTGAAATACTTCCCAGCTGCTTCAAATAGGATAGTGCTTATTGATTGCATCCCTGTAAGACAGGCATTTGCCACCTTTCCCCTAGGAGAGTTTTATTTCATATATGAAAAGATCAACAAGAGCAAGAGAAGCAAAGCGTGAGACAGGGAATTCCTGTGCAAGATTAAGCAGTTACTTATGCAATTTAAATTAGACTTGTAATAAATTTGTACAGGAAATGAATTAGGATGGCTAGCTTTTATGGAAAAGGGATTGATTTTCATAGTGCTTTTTATTATTCGTTTCACTCAGTTTTTATCTTTCTTCCTTTTTTTTTCTTTTTTAATCTGCATAGGATTAGTTTCTAATTAATTCAAACTCTACATAGATTGATTAGTGACTTTTAATCTTCGGTCTCTCCTCCCCCTCCATCTGAGCCTTGCTAGTTGGTTTTAATTTTTTGATATAATTACTCAGCGGCAACAGTATAAGCAATATAATATATTACTTTGCTGCTTTTCTGTGTTGTCAAAATGTGTTGGGCTTTTTCCACTCACTGCTGAAAAATGCTGCACCCCAACCCATTCCAGTACCTGACAAATGCTTATACTGCTACTCTTAGTTGCAAAGCTCTGTTTATAGGTCATGGAATAGTTTGGGTTGGAAGGGACCTTTAAAGGTCATCCAGTCCGACCCCCCTGCAATGAGCAGGGACATCTTCTACTAGATCAGGTTGCTCAGAGCCTCGTCCAACCTGACCTATTAGTGTAGGATATTATTACTGCCTTGGTCCTAGGTGGAACACTGAATTACTTTGAGGAAGCAGTTTTATTGTTCTCTGAAGGAGAAGTGTATCGGTCACCTTCAAACTACATAGAAATTGCCTTAGGACTGTAATAAGAGCAACTGTCCAGCCAAGATTTCTCAATAACATTATCCCATAATACTGCTGCTGGGGTCAGCCAGTCCTAGTCGTATGTACCATGCCAGGGATGAGCGGTGCAAACCCCTTGGCTCTGTTTGAGGCACTGCTGCTCGCCCTGTGGCTGTATGGATCATGGCCATGGTGCTCTTCTGCCTGGTGAAGCTGATGCTTTCCTCCTGGATGAGTTGCTTTGGGTTTGGGATTCCCACTGGCCACCGGATGGGAGTGCAGACTGACCTCTTCGCATCCACCCTCTCACATCCTCAAGCTTTTCACCAAGTTCCTACAGCATTGCTTTAATTTAGATAGACAAACTTGACTTTATCTACCACCCTTTCTGACACAAGAAAGCTCTAATGTGGCTGAACATGGAGTATTAGTGCTGCTTTGTCCAAGGTGTGCTCAAAGGATCAAGTGTCTTTGGACAATTTCTAAACTATTTAACCTGTATATGTCAGGATTTGGGCCGCAGGCAATCAGCTGGCTTCCCAGTCAAATAAGGGTGAGCACAGGTTTTCTGGAAGGAGCAGCCAAACAAAAATAATCAGCTTTCTGGATGGTGATGTGCCGTGTTTTTAATGTCCTTTTTCTCTTTGTTATAGGACAACTTTGACACCTTCAGGAATCATTACATACTATTTAACTTTGATATTCTATGTGATAGTTGATGCGCACTAGTTTGTGGTCTGGTTTATTTGTCAGTTGAAGCAAAAAAAAAAAAACCAGTTTAAAGGAACATGCTGCTTACCAGCATCCTTCTGCTACCACCAATCATGCCACAGAATGAAACTGGAAGATACTGTGATCACTGTGTTCAGCTTTCTGCATAACGGCCCCTGTTTTATATCCAGTAGGCCTGTATGTAGCAGAGCAAATTGGATTTGAACTTGGGCTCATCTACTCAATGGATTAGAGCAGAACATAATTCTGTGACAATACCACTAGCCAGGTCATCTAGAAAGAAAGCAATAAACCATGTAATGGCATGTATAATTTTTCCTATTTATCTAATTCTCACTTTCTCTTATGAGTGCATTTTTAATTTCCCTGCAGCATTTTAGGCTATTAAAAAAAATAGTTTTCAAACACACACCCCAACGTAGAGCAGTTTTGGTAAAGCAGAAGATTGCAAGTGTAACACTAAGAATTTAAGGGTTAATTTTTTTTCTTTGAACACTCAACACATCCCTTCAAAGTTATCCTGTTCTTCCTGTGAGTACAGCACCCCTATTGACATCAATTGGAGTTTAATACAAGCAGACATTGTAGAATAGACTTCAAGCGAACCTGTGTGATGATCAGAGAAGAGAATTTAACTCTTATTACTTAGCAACTGAGAAAATAAAAATTATATATTGGAAACTCTGCTTGTATTCACAGCTGGCAAGAGCAGTGTTACAGGTACTCTATGGCCTGGTTCTGCTTCCAGTGGAAAGGAGAGACACGGCATTGAGCTTCAACTATCCAATTGTAAATGGGGGCTTATAGTATCAAAAAAAAGCCACAGGAAATAGCAGGAGTAGGGAGGCTGGTGTGGCTATAGTGTAAAACACATGTTATCCTATAGGAAAAGAATCTAATTACCTCTCCCAGACAGGAGGAAGCCCCGAAGTCTGCGTGTCTGCCCTTTTATATCTGATGCTTTAAAAGCCAGTGGGGGCAACATTACCTCAATATTTTTAGTGGTCACTTTATCCCAGCAGACCTTATACTAGATCAGATATCATTAATCTGAGTTACTCAAACTTTCCAAGAGATCTATCATAAAACCGGCGTAAAAGTATAAAGACAGCAGAAACGCTGTGTGTGCCATGTCTAGTTGGGTGGAACTGTATTATTTCTGTCTGGTACAGGTCAGACTGGCACCTCAGCACCGCACAGCTCTGCTGCCCCTTACGTGGGAACCAGCCAAATGCATTTTCTGCAGATTAGTAGTAAAGGAAACAACATCACTGGAGTTCATGCAAAACTTTAAGCAACTCTGTGCAAGTCTTATGCAAGGGCGGCCTTGTAGAGTGCCCCGCACCCAAAAAGTAATTGGGACAGGGCGTATTTGACTGCAGGCTTCATGCAACTTCTAGATGTTGTTTAGCTAACTTTGGAAATTGCAATCTTGCATTTAAATCCTTGGGCCTTTGAGCTGCAGCAAGCCTCCTGGGGTAGAGGTGCAACTGTTCTCACATCAGTAAATGTTTTTCATGCTAGTGTTTGGCCCGTGCCCTGTTCGCATATTCAAAGAAAAAAATGGTAGTTGCCCAGCAAGTAAATAGTGGAAAATCAGGTGTGTGACATCTCTCAAGAGCCTACAGCTGAACTAATTAGTGCTGAAGAGAGAGTTTGCCTCATCCCATGCTAACTGCAGCCTTGTGGTTCTCATACTGGGTTGACAGCAGAAGGCAGGAAAACAAACCTTTCAGGGATGTGATCACGGTGGGAAACTCGAAAGGTTTTTATCCTTCACGTTCAGTGAGGCTCTGACCACATGTGCTGGCAACTTCCCTTTGTTGTCTGCTACTGCATTAAATGAAAACAGAGCTGTAATCTCTTCCCCC
>VXBH01009485.1:283289-323119 GCA_013400035.1 Rynchops niger
AAAATAATACAAGTTTCCTTTCAAAATAAAAGAGAAAACAAATATTGTCTCAGTTGTTGCTGGAGGTTATAGTCAAAACATTATTTCTTTATCATTTGGTAGAAACAAAGCTGGCAAAATATTGATAGGCAAGTTGCTTTATATCTTTCTTTGTCATTATTCATAACCACCCCCTCCCATAATGCTAAATTTCCCCAAGTGCCATCTGTCACTACCCTCTGTGATTAAAAAAAAAAATAAAAAATTAGAAATTAGTCACAAGATTATGTATAGCATCTGTGGGTGCAGTAGCTGTGATAAAACCATCCTTGCTATTAATTTTGATGGTAAAATCCTACAGCAGATAGAAATAAAGAATAATCTCCCACCCATCATATAGCACTGGACAGCTGGATAAATGGATGTAAGACACAGTTGTACATAAAATGCACGTCAATGTAAATGAGTATTTAAGACCTGCATTATCCTTGCAGTTTTTATATTTCATCAGTATAGAGTAAAATTCAACAGGCTTTCATTAAGACTGCAATTCAATGGCAGATTGACTTCCTATGGGAAAAACATCAGGATACCGTAGGTTTTATTAGCATTTTTAAAAGTGCACCAAATATATGTTGACTTAATCTTTGCATATTCTTTTTGAAAATACACAGATACTTATGATTCTGCTGCTCCTTATTTATCATTCCTACGTATGAACTGGCACAGGGTTCATTATTTTCTTTAAGATAGGGAGAAAAGACCTGAGACAAAAATTCTTGATTGGAGTAACACATTTACAAAGTGTGTATGACCCTTTAATGCAGAAATCATTTACTTGCACAGAAGGAACTGGCATGGAAAGATAGCAGTTGCAGTATCATCTCTGACAATATATGAATGTAAGCATTACTTTATTTTTAGACTACGTTCTAATGATAAGCAATCGATCCCATAAAGCAGATTCTTCTTAACTTTTAAATAGTGTAAATATACTCTATACTTTTCTAAGAAAAATAGAAACATATAGGTATCTACACCAGTTCAAAACAAAACGAAAACTTGTTTACAGGTGTTTTCACAGACTTCTTGTGGTGGTTGATCCTTTACTCATAAATTTCAATTTGACAAAAGTCTTTGATTATTAAATGACTATAAAAATATTTTTAATGTGGACTGCTGCTGTTGCTGTAAGAGTGATTCTTTGTCTCTTTGATCTCTGATAAAATTCTGCTGTGAATAAAAATGGGTGATCATGCATAAAGGTATCCAAATTCGTAATTTTTGAAGGTGATCAAAACCAGATGTGCAACTGCTCTTGCCGTAATAAAGCCAGTGATACAGATTTCTGAATTAGTAGACACTTCAAATACTGTGTCCAGTTTTGGGCCCCTCTACTACAGGAAAGACATTGAGATTGTGGAGCATGTCCAGAGAAGGGCAATGAAGCTGGTGAGGGGTCTGGAGAACAAGTCTCATGAGGAGCTGCTGAGAGACCTGGGGGTCTTCAGCCTGGAGAAAAGGAGGCTGAGGGGAGACCTTCTCGCTCTCTACAACTGAGATGGGGGTCGGTCTCTTCTCCCAAGTGACAAGCAAAAGGACAAAAGGAAATGGCCTCAAGTTGCATCCAGGGAGGTTTAGAGTGGATATTAGGAAAATCCTCTTCACCAAATAGTTATCAAGCATTGGAACAGGCTGCCCAGGGAAGTGGTGGAATCGCTATTCCTGGAGGTATTTGAAAGATGGGTAGAGGGTGGTGAGGCACTGGAACAGGTTGCCCAGAGAAGCTGTGGATGCCCCATTCCTGGAGGTGTTCAAGGCCAGGCTGGATGGGGCTTTGAGCAGCCTGGTCTAGTGGGAGGCCCAGGGCAGGGGGTTGGAACTATGTGATCTTTAAGGTCCCTTCCAACCTGAACAATTCTGTGATAAATGTGGCACTTAGGGACGTGGTTTAGTGGTGGTGGAGGTTGATGGTTGGACTCGATGATCAAAGGTCTGTTCCAACCTATGCAATTCTGTGATATAAGAATAAAGGCCATAAACCTCTCACTGATGCCCTTATTACCTCCTGGATTAAATCAAAATATCTAGGTCTGAGCCCCTCTCAGTTTCATCTATATCTTGTGGCTAATGACAAATGCCATAAAAAAGGTTGTTTTTTGTTCCTTTTAAATCATCTCAGGTTACCAGAGGAGGTTTCTTATATTGCACAGAAACTGAAGTTCTTTTACTCATATAATTTACATCTCTCACATCAAATGAACGGTACAGAAAGTAGAGTCATTCTAAAAAACTTGGAGTGTTGAATCTGTGGTAAATCATATGTTTATCTATGTTTAAGCACCTAAAAGTGACGTAATAGTAGATATGGGTTAACTCTAGCAATTAGTGGAAGTAGTGTTCTTTTGCAGGGCAGGAAAACATGATTAAAATGTAATAGGTAAATTAAGTGTGCTTGAAAAAAGGTGAAATAATACGGTTCATTGTCTTTTTCAATTTGTGTTCCTTAGTCATAAAGTAACTCAGGCATATTAATTTTTAAACCTTTATTATAGTCACTGGTGTACACACATCAAATTGAAATATATTTAAGAAAAAACATCAGTTCATTGTGCTTAACATGTTTTGTTCAGAACTAAAAGTTTGTATTGGATGTAAAAATAAACCAAGTTTAGGGTTGCTTAGCTCAATCATTTATCAGACTCATTATTCCAGAAGAAGTAATCCTGCAGGCTACTCTGGGACATCACTGTAGGCACAGTAGTCTTGAATAGTTAAACCTAAACAAAACTCTAGGGAAAAGCTGTGGTTGAGTGAGGACACTGAGTCCTTAGGAGCCTCCACAACCAAAGTAATTCTGGCTTCAGCAGGTTGGAGTTGAGATGTGATGGTACTTTGAGCTCAAGGGACAGAGTTTTCCAGCTCTATCTGGAAAAGGCTGACTTGAAATAGTGACTGGTGGATACCGCCAGAGAGGAGCTTTCATGGGAAGTAACAAGCCACAGAGGGATCTGGGAATCCAGTTGATTGTGATGTGTAATGGGGACAATAATGAGGCCAAGCCTGGGCAGGGGGGTAACGTGTTTGCTGCCAGGATCCCTTATGATTTTGGGGTGGGATGAAAAGTGCTGTTACCATTTACTGTGGTCTTTTCAGGGGTGTTTGGTTTGGGTTTTGTTGTCTGGTAACTCTGAAGTTTCATTAGTTTCAGTATTGCCCTGTGCTATCAGCTCAAGCTTCTGAATTGGGCTCTCTGATTTTGGGATTATGTGGTTTTGCCACGTGTTGCTGCCTGAGATAGGAAGGATGTTTCTCAGACTCTTTTTCCTTTAGTAACTGAAATGCAGACTGTTGCTGAACAAAGAGTCTCTTGACTGCGGGGGGTGGAGGGAGAAACCAGAAATGAAAGCTTCCTTAAGAGTCAAACTACTTTGTGATTTTAAAACAAAATAAAAATTGTATTATTCATCTTTGCATTAGAAACCTGCAGAGACCTGACATCTCTTGGATGGTGGAAGCGTTTATACAGTGTATTTGGGACAGATGTGAGCTTGCTCCGACCCTTGCTGCTCTGAGCTGAAAAAAAGGTTTTGCTGCATCAAGTAGTTCATTTATTCACAAAGGATAAAAAGGCAATAGTGTAAAAAGTCTGATTTTTTTTTTTTTTTGAGCATAGTAGAAATCAACAACAGGAGGTTCGTCTTCTGATAACCATTTCAAGCCTCTTGTAGTGAGCACATTAACACAAATCTTTTTTTATCAGATAATGCTACCAGGACTACTCTGCCTCTGTGTGGGTTTTCTGTTTTGTTTTTCCTTTCTCTTGTTGGCGGTGGGGAATGTTTGGAGAGGAATTTGAGTTTACTTTAGGGGATGAGTTGGTTAGGTTAATCTGCTTTGGCTGTCTTCTATGCGTTTCTCCTCTATCCGTTACAGTCACAGGCACGTTGTTCCCTTACACAGCTTCACCAGTCGATACTCCAGCAATGCACTAGTCTTGTGCCCGCTGTATTGGGCTCCAACAAAATACTGCCTCTGATAGTATTTTTGGTTGCTGACTCCTGCAGTCCCAAAGCAGCCGCATTCACCACTAACATAAGGAATCATTCTGGGAGAGGGTTATCACCAGTTCTCTGATTTTTGTGGACGGACTCATGTCCCAGAACATGCAAGATGTTGATCTGCAGTGCCCTGTGCTGGGAAACGTTTGGATTCCTCTGTTCATTCTCACATCTTGAGTTTATCTGCCGTGCTTCCAAGCGCTGTCACGTGAAGAGCAGTCCCAGAGAGCCGCAGAAGTACGAACAGCTTTTGTACTCGGCGCTTGTGCAAAAGAACCTGACAGACTCTGGGAAACAGCTATTTACTTTTCAGCTAGAAGCAGCGTTTATTTTGACAACAAGGAGAGTAGCAAAATGAAAAGTTCTTACCGTTAGCGTAAAAATTTCAACATACGCTTAGGTAAATGGTTGGGAATATTGCACGGTTTATACTGTTACAAAAATGACATGTTGCCTCTTTAAAGAGCAGAAAATATAAATACTGCAAAAGTGCTCACTATATGTTAACAAGTGTCACAGTTAATTTTAAAAGAAAAAAGGACTGTGGGAATAGCCCTCTTTGACAGGGAATTATTGTTTTGACGTTTATGGGCACCAATTCCTATATCTTGTCTCAAGCCGGACTCCTGACCACATCCCAGGAAATGGGGTTAAACTGGAGAAATCCATTGAGACCAAATGTAGAGGAGGTTCTGTGGCCTCTTCAGTCTGTGGTGAGGGCCAGGAGGGGGGAGGAAAAGTGGCAGCATGAGGCAAACTGGAAGGTCCCACGCGTTTCGGAGCACGGTTTTACTCCTCAATCTCTGTAATCAAGTATGAGGCCAGCTGAAGTCTATGGAAAGAGTCCCATCTCCTGTAATAGCCTGGCCTCTGCAGTGCTGGGCTTATTAGGGTGTTGTCTGACTACGTGCCAGGTAGGGGGTTTTCTCAGTTTGTCATTTAAATCAGAGCTACAAATATAAAAATGGAGCAGTCAAACACCATTTATTGCCTGAAGGGCTGCACATCCTTGCAGAATTGGATGGATTATACCAAGGCATCACAATGGAATTTTCATCTGACAGCCTTATTCATACTTTGTTTAGGATACCCAAAATATCCTTATAGCCCCTCTGAACTTGAACAGTCTCTGATGTGCTGTTTTGTATAAATTGACTCACTTCTCCGTTTACTGTTTTTTTAGAGACCTTTCTATGGTTTTGCACAACTACACAGCAACAAATGCTTCTTGGTGCAAATTGCCTCTTCAAAACATGATCTGGGATGGAAGCGTTCTTTGGTGTTTTTTTTTTTTTTTTCCTAATGGTGTCGTAGGTATCTTGGAAAGATAAAGCCTGTTTGTATGGGCCAGTGTCAGGTCAGTGAGTAACATGGCTTTGACGCAGCAGCCAGATGTAACATGGCCTGGGATCACTGCCTTTCCTGTTGACTTGCTTCCCTGTTGTAGGGGCAGTTAATTATTTAGAGACAGAAAACAACCCCATGGTTAGAGGACTTCCTTGTGACAGTCTGATTCAAGAGACAAAAAAAAAAAAAAATAAAATACTGACATATTCATTAGACCGGAGTGGAAGAGCAGGGTGTCTTGGTGCTTGTGGCATCTCCTGCAAAGGAAGGAGGTGAGCACAAGTCCTGCAAGGGAGAAGCTCTCTCCTTGAATCCAGGTTACTCCATACTGGATGGTGCTTTTGGTCACTGTCTATTCAGTAAAAATAGGATCTTCGCCCCCTCATCTATCCATGTCTTATTTTCCTGGAGGGGTGGGGTGAATGATATGATACAAAATAGGAAAAATTAACTCATTTTTGTTTGTCAAGAAAAAAATTAAAGCTTTTCCTTTTGGTCCCATCTAAACAGTTTGTTCATATTTTTCAAACAAATAAGGCTTCACACAAGCAAATTCATTACTGACACAGCCCTGTTCAGATTGTTTTAATTCGATGATTATTTGTTTTCACAAACCTTCTTGATATTTAGTAAGGTCATATCTCAATGAAGAAAGTGACTTTATATAATCCTATCATGGTGGTACGTGTCTTTTTTCTTAAGCAAACTTGTAAATGCTATTTTCCAGCAAAACTGTTGGGTGAAAAGCACTCAATAGACTTGAATAGTTTGGCACTCCTGACGCGTAGCCCGGCCTCTTGAACTGCAGATTATCCTTCCTCTCTAGACGTTTCCTTTACGCTCGTCAGTGGAGCTGAATCACAGTGTTACGTTTCTTCCGTGCATTTCCAGCCTCATAAGACTAAGGTACGAAATAAAAACCAGCACATATTCCCTGTGGTATGTGTGAGGAAGAATGTCATCCATCACACCTGTCTGTGCCCAGGGTTCATTTCCACGGGATGACAACTGTATGAAGAGTTCCCTTTTGATGAAAACTAGACTAGAGTTTCTTTTAATCTAATTCTGAGCAAAACCATTGACTTTCTATAAGATAATTTCCACTGTCTGTAACCAGGAGGCAGAGATGGGGTCTCCAAGAAGGGAACGGAGCTCAAGGACTCATTTCCACAAAGCAGATACTGGGTTATCCTCTTCTGCCCACACTGAGGAGAAGCTAGAAGTGTGGATGGCATTTAACTCTCTCTCGATGGCAATTGTGTGTATTTTCTCAAGCGAGGCTCGCAGAAGGTCTGGTGTGTGTACACACAGCCTGCCATGTTTCTATGAGAACTTTATTGTTTGTCCTGTAATAGTAAATCTGAATCCCCTTACTAGTTGGTGAAGCCACTATATCCAGAACAAAATTAGGTCTTTAAAAGGTTTAACTTTGCTCTATTATATTCTCTATACAGTGTAGAAGATCAATTTTTGTCTCCTGATAATAGGCACCTATATTAGAATATAAATGACGTTCATGGCTTTTGGGTGGCACTGCATACAGATTAGAAACAGCTCCTGCAACGTATGGAAATCTAAAGTAAATACAAGTGTCTCTGGAGCAATCTTATGACTGCTGCTTCTTTTGCCCTGTTCAACTTTTTTTTCTGGTTTTAAGCCTCGACATGGTTTTGCAAAAATTAAGGCTGTTTACAAAAAATACCAATATCGTTTTTAAGCGTAAAACTTCTCCATGGATAATGAAGGTCCCTTGCGGCATGTGCCATAGGGCAGGATATGGGGGGAAAAAAGGCATCTGTGAAGGAGTTTTACCTTCTGAAATTGCTAAATTACTTGATCTCGTCAACGGGGACAAGATTCAAAATTATACAGGTCCTTGGTACTGTTCTGCTGCTTGTGTTCAGGGGTAGTAATAAGGCCAGCAGAGCAGTATTTAGTCAGATTTGTCTCTGTGCTATATATATGCTAGTGTATCTTCAAAAAGAGACTGACTTTAACATTTAAAACATGTAACTGGTCATGTTTTTCTATCTTACCTCACAGAATTAGAAAAAATATTCAAATCCTATTCCAATATTATTTGGAATACTTGATTATGAAGGTGAACAACATTTCAGTAAAAAGAACTCTTTAGTGATCATGCAGAAGGTGAACATATAACTTCATAATATGCGGCCTACTTTTTCACTCACAAGTGGTGCTCAAGGTAAAAATATCCAAGTATTGCATATTTCAGGTAAAAATAGCTATGTCTATAGAGACTTCTAGAAGACAGAGGCACAACGCTGACTAATTGTTTGTTTATGATTTTATATAAAAAGAATATTGCTACATCCTTAGATTTCACATCTGATAACAGCATTTTATCATTATGTCATTGCAAGTTAATTTTTTTGGTTTTTATTTGACAGGAACAGTGAAAGTTTTCCTCCTTCTCTGCTTTTTGCACTGCTTCTTTATTAGTTTATAGCCTCTGCACAGCAGGGAGCCGTGCCTTTTTTTACATTTATATAGAATCATAGAATGGTTTCAGTTGGAAGGGACCTTAAAGATCATCTAGTTCCAACCCCCTGCCCTGGGCAGGGACACCTCCCACTAGACCAGGCTGGCCTTGAACACCTCCAGGGAGCTTCTCTGGGCAACCTGTTCCAGTGCCTCACCACCCTCACAGTAACAAATTTCTTCCTAATATCTAATCTAAGTCTACCCTCTTTCAGTTTTAAACCGTTACCCCTCGTCCTATCGCTACACTGCCTCATAAAGAGTCCCTTCCCATCTTTCCTGCAGGCCCCCTTTAGGTACCAGAAGTCTGCAATAAGGTCTCCCTGGAGCCTTCTCTTCTCCAGGCTGAACAACCCCAACTCTCTCAGCCTGTTCTCATAGAAGAGGTGCTCCAGCCCTCTGATCATCTTTGTGTCCCTCCTCTGGGCTTGCTCCAAAAGGTCCATGTCCTTCCCATGCTGAGGACTCCAAACCTGGACGCAGTACTCCAGGTGGGGTCTCACCAGAGCAGAGTAGAGGGGTAGAATCACTTCCCTCAACCTGCTGGCCACGCTTCTTTGATGCAGCCCAGGATATGGTTGGTTTTCTATAGTGCAAGCACACCTTGCCAGGTCACTTTGAGTTTCTCATACACCAACACCACCAAGTCCTTCTCCTCTGGGCTGCTCTAAAGCTGTTCTCCGCCCAGTCTGTATTTGTGGTTGGGATTGCCGTAACCCAAGTGCAGGACCTTGCACTTGGCCTGGTTGTACTTCATGAGGTTTGGACAGGCCCACCTGTTAAGCCTGCCAAGGTCCTGCTGGATGCCATCCCTTCACTCCAGCGTGTCGACCGCACCACACAGCTTGGTGTAGTCAGCAAACTTGCTGAGGGTGCACTCAGTCCCACTGTCCATATCACTGACAAAGATGTTAAAGAACACTGGTCCCAGTACTGACCCCTGAGGGACACCACTCGTCACTGGTTTCCACTTGGATGTCAAGCCATTGACCGCAACATTTGAGTGTGGCCATCCAGCCAATCTCCTGTCCACTGAGTGGTCCATCCATGAAATCCATGTCTTCCTAATCTAGAGACCAGAATGTCATGCAGGACAGTGTCAAATGCTTTATACAAGTCCATATAGATGATGTCTGTTGCTCTTCCCTTATCCACCAAAAATGTAACTCCACTGTAGAAGGCCTCCATGTTTGTCAGGCACAATTTCCCCTTACTGAAACCATGTTGGCTGTCATCAGTCACCTCCTTATTTTCCACATGCCTTAGCAGAGTTTCCAGGAGGATCTGCTCCATGATCTTGCTGGGCACAGAGGTGAGACTGACCCGGGTCTTCCTTTTTTCCCTTTTTGAAAATGGGGGTTATGTGATCCCTTTTCCAGTCAGTTGGAACTTCACTGGGCTGCCACGACTTTCCAAATATAATGGAAAGTGGCTTAGCAGCTTCATCCGCCAGTTCCCTCAGGACCTGCGGATGGATTTCATCAGGTCCCATGGACTTGTGTGCCTTCAGGTTCCTTAGATGGTCTCAAACCTCATCTTCTCCTATGGTGGGCAGTTCTTCATTCTCATAGCCCCTGCCTTTGCCTTCAGCAACTTGGGCAGCATGTTTAGAGTCCTTGCTGCTGAAGACTGAGGCAAAAAAGGTCATTCAGTACCTCAGCCTACTCCATCAACGCATGCCAGGAACCTCCTGGATTGCTTATGCCCTGCTATGTTGCCCTTCTAACTTATATCAGGGTGGTTTAAGTCCCCCATGAGGACCAGGACTTGTGAATGTGAGGCTGCTTCTGTCTGTCTATAGAAACCCTCATCCACTTGGTCTTCCTGGTCCAGTGGCCTGAAGCAGACCTCCACTGTAATGTCAACCATCCCTGTCCTTCCTTTAAGCCTGACCCATAAGCTCTTGATCAATTCCTCATCCATCCTCAGGTGGAGCTCCATGAACTGCAGCCGGTCATTGACATAGAGGGTGACACCCCCTCCTCATCTCCCCTGCCTGCCCTTCTTAAACAGCCTTTATCCTTCCTTTACAACACTCCAGTCATAGAGACATCCCACCATGCCTCTGTGATGCCAATAAGATCATAGCCCTGCAGATGTGCATGTGTCTCTAACTCCTCTTGGTTTTTTTTCACCTTGCTGTGTGTTTGTAAAGAGGCATTTTAGTTGGACCCCCAATTAAGCTGACTTACTATCTGGAATTCCTTTGTTCTGCACTCCAGGGGCTCTCCTGATGACCTGTGGTCCTTCTCTAGGCTTTGTGTATCTATTGCTGGGACTGGTATCAAACCGGTAGGCGTGGAACGGATTGAGGTTCCCCTCCCCCAGCAACTTTAGTTTAAAGCCCTCTTTGTGAGCTTTGCAAGCTTAGTATCGAAGGTGCTCTTCCCCTTCTCTGACAGATGGACCCCATCAGCCCCCAGCAGAGCATATGTCTCAAAGCAAGTCCCATGGTCTATGTAGCCAAACCCCTGGATGTGGCACTAGTCCTGTAACCATTTGTTGACTTGCCAGGTTTGACTGGCCCTTTCAAACCCCTTCCCTTTGACTGGGAGGATTGATGAGAAAACTACCTGTGCTCCAGAGCCCCTTACTGTCCATCCCAGGGCTCTGTAATCCTTCTTGATACTCCTCAGACTGCTCCTGGTGGTATCACTGGTGCCCACATAAAACAGCAGTAGCAGATAACAGTCAGTAGACTGTATGAGGCCCGGTAGTCTCTTGGTGGCATCCCTGGTATGAGCCCTTGGTAAGCAGACACCTCCCTACAGAGCGCATCAGGTCGGCAAATGGGTGCTTCCGTACCTTTCAGAAGGGAGTCAGCTACTACTGTCACCCACCGCCTTTCCTTAGCCGCACTGGTTGTTATTACAGGGAGCAGATCAGGCTGCCTTACTCAGCTCCAGCGTCTCTCCTGATGTGACTGGTGATTCCTCTTCAGTTTGCAGAGTGGTGAGGTGGTTCTGCGAGGACACCTCCAGCTTCAGGGGAAGTCTCTTCCTCCTGCTGGTGCTTGCCGCTGGAAGCTTCCATTCTTCTGCCTTATTGGCCCCCCTCCCTTCCCAAGATTTTTGGAAATGTTCAGCAAATCAAAAGTCAAAATAATTTAAAAGCTGCCTTTGGATTTAAGCAATTTAAAGACTTTCTAAAATAAAACATAATCAAAGGAAATGTCGAAACAACAAATTGTTTGGTGTTGAAAAGTTCGTATTTCAATGTCAGGAAGCTTTAGAGGTTTTTTCCACTTTTTTTTTCTTGGAAAAAAAAATAACATGAGTAATTCAGAAGAAGTGAAGTAAGTTACTTAAAAAGTTTTAGTGCAGATGAATCTGCAGTTTTTATTCCCAAAGAAACGTTTGCCAAAGCTATTCATATTGCTCTAAGACCAGCCTGTTATTGCAGCAATGGCTTTTCTCTTCTGTGTCTCAAGGGACAGAGAATAAACAATTCCTACCATGCTCTCCATCAGCTGGCGGTGCCGGCAAAGCCCTGGCAGCTCCTCCTGGAACTGATGGGTGGCATCTGGGTTGTAGGGTGGCTTCAGTTTGAGCAAGGATGGGATATGAAATGTTGCAAAAAATGCTTCCTTCCCGAAGTTAGAGGCTGTAAGAAGCATCTCCATAGTAAGGGATTCTCCTTCAAAATAAGTTGGATTTTTATGGTGATATTTGAGTTCTGTCATTCTACACACGTGCAGATCAGCTGTTTCATGGGAGTTTTGAGAGCCCTAACTTCGTATAAGAACGAGATTCAAAGTCTCATCTGACTTGAATAATTCTAGCATAAAAGTAACACAGCTGTGTTTGAAAATAGGCCAGATGAAAACGGGACTCTTCCTTTTTCTTCTTTCCTCCCCAATGTGTCTCCTAAGGCAGAACAGGGAAGGCGCCCACTTTTTTGCTTTGACCAAGCGTGATTTGGGCAGAAAAAGGGGCTTGGCTGGTACAAACCCTTCAGCAGTGCTGGGTGACCCCCCCAGATCCTGTTACCTCGAGTCTTTGTAGTCTGAGGTACTGTGGCATCAGGCTCCCCTTGCACCACGAGAAGTTTTCAGAAACTACATTAAAGTATCCAATTTTAAATTACAAATTGCTACCTCTGTGGCAAAATCTCTTTTTAGTCTTGTTTTTAAAACCTGAATGGAATACCTTTTCAAGTTTTTTTTTTTTTTACTTTGATTTTGTGTGATTTAAAGAACCACTCTGTGGCTTTAATGATGATTTGTTTTCAATGCTAAGTATGTTTCTAAATTTAGGACCTAAATGTAAATCAGAAATGCGATAGCATGAATTGTCGTGTAAAAGATTTTATAGCCTATAAACATGAGCACAACTGTGAAATGCAGGAACTATTTCAGAGTTTTGTATTTTCCGAGAGGAGTAGAGGCTGCTATAGATTTAAGATGCTTTAGCAAGCACACTCTCAATCCCTTGAGTGACTCCGCTACAGGAATAGCCCTCTTGCTTTGCAAAGCAAACTCACGTTTGTAGAGGGAAATCCGTGGAACTACTACCATTGACTCTACTGTATTTCTCTTGAGATTGAAAATTTTCTTTATTTTTTAGGCTCTTTATATTTTTTGCATTATTGCAGCATGTACTGAAAGAGCATTAAGGTGTACTTCGTACCCTCCTTCCAAGTGTAACCCTCGGACAAATCCATGGGGAGCTGTGAGTGCTGGGATAGGGACCAATTTGCCAGATCATTGTCCACTGAATGGGATGGAGAAGTGCATTCCCCATCAATGCTAGCTGTCAGCCTGGGCTGAGGACGAGTGTATTGATTCCAGAGCTTTTCTAACCTTTGCTTTGACTCTCATATTGTATTTCGGTGTACGGCAAAGCCAGTTAAGATGCTTTACAGCTTGTACCGTGGATTGCACTCAGCGCATGCCGGCTCTGAGCTCAGAAGCAGGACAAGCCCCATTGCTTTTAACAGTTCTCATCATGCAGGATGGCGGGACGATGGCTCTGTGGGGAAAACAGCTCCGTGTTTGGCAATGCAAAGGACATAAAACAAGAACGGGATGCATTTCAAAGAGGCGTTCTGTCTAATGTTTATTTGAAACTCACAAACTGACTTAATCAAAGAAGGAAAAGGGAATTGAATAGGTTCAGTGTACTTGGAGTAAGTAATTAACTATTGGTTTTCTGACAAGATCACACTTGATGGCCAAAACCTTTGAATAGGAGCAGAAAAGAGAAACCGGCTTGATTAATTAAACCTCAGAAGTGCCTTCCTCATCACTGTTCCTGTCAGGGAATCAGGAGTCAAGGTGGGCTAGAAAAAGCCAGTTGGGCTGCCATTTATACATTATACATACTGCTCTTCAAAAAGCGGGGACCTCCTTCGAGGGCAGACTGTGGATGCCCTCACCACCTTCCTTGTCTACGGGAGCATTAAAACTAGTAAAGGATAAGCTTGAGAAACAGACATGCAAAGCACATCTTTCCATGATTATTCTTCTGATTATCAGTCATGTTCCGTATCGAATAAAGCTAATAAATTATGATGTAATCTGAAATAATGCAAGCAGGGCCATCGAGGTCTCAGAGCCGCACGAGGTGGGAGGCAGCAGAAGGTTGCCAGAGCCTGGTGCTGCAGCCGGTGGCTGCTCTTACGCGCTGGGCAGGGGCTGTTTTGGGAATTGTTATACTGCACTGCCTCTGCTCCCTCCTCCCCTTTCCTCTGCACAGGTCTCAGGGCTATTTTTTTGGAGATCGTTGTTTCAACCCTTATAAAAAAGGAAAAGCTTTTAAATCTAACAATTTTGCAAGATAAACTCTCATATTTCTCATCCACTCCTTGTTTGCGATATGGATCTTCAAATTAAAAAAAAAGAAATAACTTATTATAATGTAAATAAATGCCGGGGGTACGAGAGCAGGGCTTTTTAAATTAGTATTCTAAAAAATACAAGGCCAATTTGTAATAGGTATTTTGAATAAAGTCACAATTTTCTAATTGTATCTTATTCTGGGGTTCCCTGCCATAATGCAAAATTTTATTTCATACTTTAATTTTTTATTTTCTTTTTTTTTTTTTTTTGCTTTGCATAATGCCTCCAAATGGGCCGTGACCTCCATAATGCTTGTGCTGAAGTCCAAGCTGAGGAGCTCAGGTCAGGCAGGGCAGGAATCAGCCTGGACGTCTGTATCCATCCCTCCATAGCCACAATAGCGCACCAGTGGCTTCTTTCTCCCTCTGCTTGTTCCTCAGCATCGGCCCTGCATCTTCTCCAGTGGCTGCACCATCACTTTTTGTATTCCCCGTAGAACCTGCTCCTTAACACGCATCAGTGAGGCCGAGAGAGTTTTCTTCCCCGCTAGAAAAGTGTTCACCATGGTGACAAATAGGGAAACGGGAATTAGTGAACACATTAAATGTTACTGCTCAGCTGCTGTTTCTTGTGATGTTCCCTTTCTGTTTCATTAGGGCCGCATCCTGCAACTGGGTCTGCCATGGTGTGTGTGCCCATACGGGTGTACAGGTATTTTGTGTGCCCTTTTGTACATGCCCGTATGTGTTGCATGAAAACCTTACTTGCTTTATCTATTTTAACTTTAAATACGACAGAAGAGAGAACATAGTAAATGTTGTAACTTTAGACAGATACTTGGTGTGTCTATTTTCTGTAAATATGCTGCCTTATAGAAAGAAAAGCCATTTTCTTGTGCTCGAACTAGAACTGATATTTCTTGTCACTGGTAAAGCTCATTTTATACAGATCATATGTTGAGTTTCTCTAACATTGAAATGCACGGACAATAAGTTCTTTTGTGTTCCATCTGGCTGAAATGCACTGAAAAAATTGTATTTCCTGGCCTTCATTTCTGCTCCATTACCAATGCAAATGCATTCTTTGCGGTATGGTAAATACCAGTGTTAGGAAGAAAGATTGTCACTTAAAGATCAAGTTTAATATTCATTTTCTTCTTTGTAAATATATACAATAAGATTAATATCATTCACTAGGCAATAGTGCCTTTGACTTTGAAATTTGCGTTTTAAGGCCAAACTATAAAATAGTCCCTTAAATTCACCTTTCTTGGAGCATCCAAACCAATCAGTTTTGCTATTTCCTGGTAGTCCAGAAGAAAATGTGACAAAGTCAGAAGAGGTCTGCTGTACGCTAGACCTGGATGGTGCTGTTGGAAGCTCTCACAATACTCATATGTACTGGAGCACCATCAGATTACCTGCTGTCACACTTAGGAAAGAGGCAGCAGCTTTCTTTTTCTTACCTTTCTAAACCATCATCGAGCTGCTCCGATATTCAGCATGTCTGGCTTTACCCTGGAGTAATGGCTGTTGCAGGCTGCAGCTTCCAGGAGATACAAGCCACTTCCCCACCTGCGGCAGCACAGCATCCTTTGTCCCAAACAGCCCACACCCTTCCAAGGAGGACACGCGGGTGTCTGTGCGCGAGCCATGGGCCCTCTGCTCTGCACTTTGTGGGGATGAGGAAGGAGCATTCCTTCCTTCATCCTCTTGCTGAAGCAAAGGCTCAGTGCAGGCACCTCTCCTCCAGGTTTGAAGCTGCTGCAGAGACAATGGGGCGGTGATGTAGGGCTAAATGTAAAATCAGAATTAGTATTTCATGATTTGTATGTAATCTGATACTGCACACGTGAGCAATGGTGAAGCTGCCAGATTTTTTTTTATGTCGTCTTCTGTATATTGTTGCACCACTTTGATGTAGAAACCCTACAATTTGTTAAACACCAGTCAGACCGCGTTACCGTATGGTCTTGTCTACCCATAAGATCTGTAAATCTATTACAACAGCTGGATTTATAAAGTGTGGGGGTCAAAACAATCAGTAATCATGTAGGCAGCCGGGCAGCTGAGGCAACAACCCCTGCCCCCGGCGCGGCTGCTCCTTGTCCTCTGCAAGACTTGCACTTTCTGTAGTCCACAACTCTTGTGTGTGCTCCACTGCCCCTTCCAGGCAGAGGCAAAAAGGTACTTTTGGAGCAGCCACATGTTTTCCTTGAGGTGTGCTGTGAGGGGCAGCTCCTGGCACCCCAGCGGAGCACTGGGGTCGGAGGGGCAGCAGCGGCGGGTGTGCTCCACGCGGGATGGTGTAGGTGTAGGCGCTCTCGTCTGCATGCACCCTGTTTCACAAATACTAACCCAGGCCCATAATTTCACCTTTTCTTACACATGCTTCTCCCCTTGTTTCTCTGTTAGGACAGCGCAAGAGAAGTGTGTTGTTTCACAGGTTATGTCACACGCGGATGTTTCAGTGGTGCTACGTAAACAAAACTATGTTTAGAAAAATAGAAACAAAAATTGCTGCGTGCAGCTAAGCTAATGTTTCTAGAACATCTGAATACATTATTGTTTTTCCTAATGTTTCCACAGAAAATGTGATATGGAATTATCTTATTTATCTTAGTACTTAAAGTGCGTGTAAAAATTAAAAGCCACTGCTCTTTAGAAGCAAATATCAGCCCACTTTATCTTCCTGATGTACTGTAAACTGCACACAGAGAGGAGGTTAGTAGCTGAATGGGGGATGATTATGAAGATGAATGAGTGGCCGGGAGACAGAGTCAGTTTAATGAGCTGAGCAGTAAGGAGGCTGTAATTTTTATAGATTAGCGCTGAACTTGTCACTTACCAACTGATACAACAACTTAGTTTCAGAATTACAGTATGTCAGAAATGAGCTCAACAAGCTCAAAACCACTGGCAATCTGATTATCTCCCACGTAACCCAAATTACAAGTGTAGTTCTCCTGGATGTGTATTGCCTCTTCCGGACGTTTTATCTGTCGCAGGTAACGAGCAGAACCCAGAAATGTGCATGATTAGTTGGATGTTAGATGATTTTTTAATTATTTTTTTTTCCTGTGCCCTGCTGTGCTGACAGAGCCTGCAGGAAGCCTGCCATCCCCAGGCTCTCTTATGCCAAGTCAGCATGGCACATAGATAGACATCTGCACCAAGGGAAGCAGGCGATGTGGGGAAGGAAATGGTGAATTCCCAGGACCACTAATTTCCTAGAGGAACTGTTGAAGATACGGTACTTTGTTTTGTTATCATTGCTTTGGGTCCTTGTGCTAGTCTCTACTACCTCCTAATACATCTGCCCGTCTCTGTTTGTCACAAGGGCTCAGGAACTTTGGCTGCTCAGTAAGAGCTCCCAGTCCAACAGGCTGGAGGTGGAGTCCCTTTCGCTGCACTGCTGGATTTGGAAGCAGAAGCAGCTTGTGATCTTTTAGTCTGTTATTGAAAATTGCTTGTCCCGGCATTCCCAAGAAACCCATGCTTCCCAGCATCATCAGGCATGTAATGTCTTAATTGACCTTGGGGATGGAGATGGGTTTAGTCTCGCCATGGGTCTGCTTGGTATGGGTGAACCAAGGACTTGCTTCCCATTAGGGAAGGCAGCAGCAGAACAAACACCTCAGCAGATTTGTTTTTCACAAACTGAGGGAAAGCCATGAGCCCCCAGTCTGGCACCGTTCCCGGAAGTGTTATTGTACAGGCACGATGCTTTTGATAACAGCATCGCTTCTGGAGTAGCATACAAGGGATAATTATTGTTCCACAAGCAGATGACAGTGTTGATTTCTCCCCCTCATAATTCACTCAGGCTGCAGGTTGATTTGTTGGAAGGAACGTTTTGGTTTTAGACTGTGCTGGGACAGGAAGGGGAAAGGCCAGATTTGGGTTTATTAAGACAATGAGTGTCCGTAATTCTGGAGATGCCTCTTGGAGCCAGCTGTAGACAGAACTCCATTGTGGCTCCCTTTGGTTTTGGGGACCTGAATTTCACTTTGAGCCAAGCCCTGGGGCAAGAAACGATGCTCTAGTACTCTGTTCTGGAAGTGTTTCCCTTAGAAACTGCTTTATAAAAGATGCACTTTAGCAGCGTGGGGTTTTTCATGTACCACGGTAAGATTTTTCTACTGGTGTCTACTCTCAAGCCCTTCTCCTGGGCTGTTAACCTTTCCAGTGAACACGTACGTCCTTCCAAAAGCTTGGTTTTCTCCTGATATTTACACTGTACAAGTGCAGCAAAGACTATAAAATCCAGTTAACGTGAACACTGGTCTTCCTTTCCTCAGCCACTCACCTGCCATTTCACCCTAGGAATTACTTTTAACCCTCTGTCTCTCCTTCTCTACCCGTAAAACCAGAGCGTTGATGTTGTCTGCCTTTGTTCAGCCCCGTGAGAGTTTTGAACTGCCGCAGAGTATTACATAGGCACTATTACTGCTATGCATCTCATAAGGAAAAAATTTCACTTATAGTTTTACTGAGTTACTGCTGTTTGCTATTTTTAAAATAATTATCCTCCACCATACGTGTGAGTTTCTTGATCCAACAGTTTTGCCGACAGTTGTCGGCAGCCAAAGGCAGAGGGCTCCGTGCTGCCCTGGGGCAGGCTCGAATCCTGCCACGCTTCCCCCTACACCCGCCACACCTCCTCATCCCGTCTTCTGCTTCTGGATCACCCTCTCAGGACCAGCAGGTCCTCACGAACATGCAGATGTGACCACATGGCTCTTGATGACTTCTGCCAGCACATGAAAGCAGAGCTTCTAAAAAATAATTTCCCCATGCGCTTTCTGAGCATTAGTTAAGTAATAATGTTAATCTGTTAGGAGCCGAACAGATGAGTCAGTGATATTTTTTTTCCATGTGTGTAATCTTGTCTTTTTAAACGTAAGTGCCTATTTTTTAAATGACCCATTTTAAAAAAAAATAACACGTTGACCTTTTAAAAGCACTGTATGCCAGACCTTCTTAAGAGATTTGGCACTGACATTTTTTGTCATAATGGAAGATTCATTAAGGTCAGTGATAAATTTGCTGCAATAAATACAGAAGAATTAAGAGCTCATCAGCATTACCACAGTGTAATGCTCAGTGGATTGAATTATGTACTTAGAAAGATGAATCTGTGGCAATTGGCAAGCTTCAAGAGGAAAGCTGTATGTGTGCATGGTCGTGTGCATGCACGTGCGTGAGAGGGAAGGCAGAGGAAATGAGGCGAAGAAAAAGGAATTTAAGAAAGCAACACATTTTTTTGTCACTGATTTTGTAGTCCAGTAATATTTAGAGTAGTCATGACAAATGGTATGATTGTACTCTCATTCATTGCCTTGTAATCGACCTTTCTTGTGGTAAATGCTGCGGTATGACTGGGTATCTGTCCTGCTCTCCTCCACTTGCAGAGTACACACTGTCTTTTAAGCCAGATTTAGTGCAAACAAGAGTATTGATCGTGATTGATGAAGCAGCGTGAGAGGGTCAACCCTTTACCTGCCCCCGAGAGTAATTGGGCTGCAGTTTGTTAAAGGGTAACAGAAGAGATATTAAAAATGAAGAAACGCACTAAGTGGCTGTGAGCTGTGTTCCCAGCTGTTCAGTACATCTATTCCGTAATACAGAGCATCAATCTAATTCTCTGCACAGGGTAGGAGCGTGGCAAGTCAAACGCCTCCGATAGGCAGTCCTCACCAGCAAGATACAATGTTCAATTTAAGGAAAGATTGAAGAACATCAGTCTTCCCTTAAAACAATTTGTACAGAATAAATTTGGCACTTGCCAGCTATTCCCACAGAGGGAAACTGATAATAGGACAGAGAAAATCGTGTAACATGATTTAGGATTCCCAGAATGGGATTACTGTTGGTAATAAAACAGGAGGGAGGCGGGAGAGAGAAGAAGAGCTGACAGTAAGCTTGATGTTAATTCAGAACGCTCTCAGACCCCTGGAAATTGATCGGGGCTGTGGGTGCTGGGTACCTGTCAACACCAGGACTCGGTCTGAATGCAGGTTCAGCACGCTCGCCGGTGCTGGCTCTGAGTGCCTCAGCTGGAGCTGCTGGATGGGAGAAAACCTGGCCCTTAGGGTTTATGTATCCTACAAAATAATCCTCTGTTTAAAACTGGTGTCAGCTGCTGAACTAGCACCACACGTGGCTTGCCTTTTGTCTTTCCTTTTGGCAAAATCATTTATAGGACAGGTTGAGCTGTATCTACACTGCCCTCCCATATTGGTAATAAAACAAAAACAACAGTGAAGCTTAAAACTAGATTCTGCTGCAGGTCACGCAGGTCAGCCCCTACACATCTCCCGGAGCAGACTGATGGAGAATTTCTTCTAAGGGCATCTATTCTACGCTGCTTATACCAGGTGGCAGGGCATTTTAATTGTTTGCTGTGTAGTTAAAGGTCGAAGCCACCCTATTCCAGGCTGCTCACTCCATCCTCAGAAAGTGCAAAAAGTGTAGCAGGTATTAAGTGCACAAATTTACTTCATGACCCATCTAGCTTTACTTGCCCTTACACAATTATTACTTAAACAATGTACTATATAAGCTATGTGCTCAAGTCTTTTTTTGGGATCTGAGCTATATTACAGTATAAATTGGAATGATACGTGGGTAATAATGCTGGAAAGCATTTTACCTAGAGAAAGCAGAACTGGTGCTCTAACAGCCCGGTACCAAAGATCCAGTGGTTAGAGCATGGAGAGGGAAGTATAGTCAGCCCTAAAGTTAATGCATCCATTTAGAAGATCTCGGTGATATGGGCCTGCAGCAAATCCCAAAGTCCCGCAGGGCAGGAGGTCAAACCCTTGCTCCTCTGCCCTCCTTTTCTTCTCTTTGCTAAGTTGCATGTCATTACCAGGCATCTCATAACCATGGTACTGAGAAAGAAAAGATGGAATTTGGTTTCTTCACCATAAAATCATTAGTGTCCACTTGATTTAAAGTGTCTGCCCACAGAGCAGAAGCTGTGCTCTACACGGCTAAGGAGCTGAGTCCTACTGTGCCTTACAATAACAAACCTTGATATATATAGTCTTTCAAAGCTCTGCTGTAACTAAAATATATTGCTCTGATCCTAATTTTAGTATGGTTTTAGTGGGTGAAACTGGAAATTTCCAAACACCTATTTTCTCAACAAAATAATCTTGTGCATATACTGAATGTTATTTACATGTTTCTGAAAAATATTAAAATCTTTTGAATAGCATTAGCATAGTAAATTTCCTTTCTTTAATTTTGTTATCTAAATTGCAATAATTAATATTAGTGATTTTTTTCTGTGTCATTGTTTTTTTCTCGAGGCCAACCATAAATTGGGGAAACAGAGCAGACAGTTTTCTAGGAGCAATGTATCTCTTAATGATGTATTTCCTTTCTCCCACATAGGAAGCAACAACGACACTTTGGTCGTTGTTCCTCTGGAATGCACACCAACCATTGAAAAGAAAGTGGTGGGTCCTCATGGGATATGTAGGAGTACCTATATGTATATAACGTGTAATGTTGTGCATGAAGTTGGTGCTGTGTGAACTCTTTGGGGAAGGAGGAACCTGGACAAAACGCAAAGGGACATAGGAGATATCGCTTGCATAGGCCTTTGCTCTTAGGGCTTTATTTCAGCAAAAATAAATTAACTTTAAGATGGTTAAGGGAATCCATTCTTTACACTAATGCTGCTGTTTAAGACTTCCGAAACACAATAAACGTGAAGTCCTGAAGTTGAGATAAGGAAGTAGAGCATATGCATTGTGATCATATGTATTTATAGACACAAATTTAATCACTGGTATTTGAAGGTAGGTTCTCCTTCAAGGCATGCTCAACCCTGAGCTGAGAACAAGAGGCCTCATCAGAATTAATGCAACTCAGCCTTAAACCCAGCTCTGCACCTAAAATCAGAGCCTGAAAGAAGAGCTTGTATTTAGGTTCAACGTGTAAATTCATTTTTCACCAGCTCTAGAAATCTGCCTTTGAATTGTCATAATGGTTTTCAACGTGGGATCCTTGGACAACTTTCTTGGGGTCCATGAAAGCAAATAAAGACTCTATATGCTAGACAATATATATACTTTATATGCTGTACAGCAATCTGCAAGTGTCACATCTTCAGTGAATGCTTTTAGAGGCCTTATTGATCCAAAGAGCATGAGAGTAACAAAAAATAGTTCACTGAATAATAATGAGCAAAAATGTGCTAGTTTTCAAGGAACAAATGGTATACTTAAAGATCTCCATTATTTTTTTTAGTGGTATCATTCCTACTTCATAAATAAGGCACATTTTTAAAACTTTCAGAAGAGAGATTTAGAGGAATCCCCACCAACCAAGTGCCACTTAGCATTTGTCCTTGTGTTTCACAGTGCACTGAAATATATACTTTCAATTTTATCGCGCTTTTTTGCTTCCTTTTTCCTAATACACTGAGATGAACTAGTGAGGCGGAAACAAAATTAGGGACTTGCATTTAGATCCATTAGTCACACAGTAAGGTAATCATCTAGTTAGAAATGGCATCATAAACTTGCCTCAGTGGAGCATATTTACTTTTTTCCCAGCAGCCACCCAGTTGGAATAAGAGCTGTAGTCAGGAGGAGAACGGTGATTAACAGGGTTTTAAATATTTAGGGGTTTTAAATATTATGCAATTAACTGCCTGGCTCAGATTATCTAAATGATGATGATAGTAGTAGTATAATTAAAGAAAAAATATATTAGTAAACAAAAACAGCCCACTCACTGCTGCCTCCCTTCCCCTAAAGTAACCAGATGGGGTCTAGTTGTGAGTATGAACGAAGTGGCACTTTGGGAGGGAGGTTATCGCTTCAGGCAAAGCCAGACAAGCAAAGCAAGGTGATCTTTGGTTTCTCTTCCTGAGTTCTCCCTGCATTCATACGCAGACACAATGTGCTCCTTCCCCAGGCTAGTGCTACCCTGGTCTGGTGCTGCTGGGGCCTCCCCTCCATCCATCCTGGGCAGCTCAGTCCCAGTGCTAGGTGATGTCCCCGTTATCACCATCAGAAAGGTGATGTGGCTGGTGGGAAGGAGGTAGCACCAGTGCGGGGGCTCTGCTGCCACCTGCTCAGCACAGCCAGCGACTGCAGGAGGCATGGAAAGCAGAACAAGGTGCTGCTTCCCAGGAAGAGAAGGGATAGTCCTAAGTTAATTGAGGCCTATGCAAAAGCCCCTGACTGTTTTTAATGAACAAGGCCAGGTTTTACACTTGCATTCGGCCAGTAATTAGCAGGAGGGTGGGTTATGAAATGTTCTGTGGCAAAATTTCTAAGGCCTTCTCTGATGCCTGGAAAGGTTTTAAATACAAGATTAACTATTGAAGTGTCCTTCAAGATCACCGAGCAACTAAAAACCCAGGGCAGGTACTGGTTAATTAATCTTTTTGGAGTACGATGTGGATGACAATGATAATGCCAGTCTGAACTGGTTTACAACCTTGCTATTAGGCAGAGAAAATGATGATAAATGTCTATATAAAGACTTGTGTTTAAATTTTTGCTGACTTCTCACCCAAAGTTCGTTCTCGAGCAGTCGGAGGCTTCTTGCCCAGTTACTCTATGCTGAACTTGTTCTATACTTTTAATTTTATACTTTAACTATTTTTTGGGGTTTTTTTTCTGTGGCTTCTTTTGATGATGAAATAGCTGTGAACTACAGTACTTACTTTGTAGCGGAGTAAATGCTATTTAAGCACAAAATGCACTGAAGTTCCTTGTCCTATTTGTTATAAATATGCTTTCACATGAATAAGTTGCATGAAGCTTCTATATTTTGATTTTTTTTTGAGGTGTGGAGTTTTGGATTTCAGCAGTGGGGGGTTTTAAGACTTTTAAAAGCCCACGTTCTGGGAATGTGACTTTCGCAACTTCATTCCTGCAAGCGTCTTTGACCCATGCAGCATCTAAAAAGGGTTAGTAACTGTACCAATAATAGCTGATGCTTTCACCTCTCAGCAAGCGCCTAATAAACAAGAAGAGAAGAGAAGAATGTTTGATTAGTCGGGAAGGAAAAATGAAGCAAAGGGATTGCAAATAGTAAATCATATGAGCGAGAAACACGAATTCACTCCACGGTTTCCATATGAGGTTGCTCAGCCTGCAGTTTCTTGGCAGTTTGACGTCACACTGACTGTTCTCCACATATGTCAAAAGCTTTAAAAAGGCTAGACCTGTGTACTGTTGTCCTGGTTGAGAGTGAGCTGGATGTTTTAGATTTCCCTCTCTGTAAGGGAACCTGCTGCCCGAGGGCACTTTATGAATACCTTATCTGGGGTTCTCCAGCGACCATCTTCCAGGTTGGTGGGTCTTGCTTGTTAGCTTTATGGATGGCCCAACAATTCAGTGAACCCAAAAAGTCACATCAGTCTTTCAAAAGAAACCATTGTCTAATGTCCCTATTGAACGCATAACACAAGTATGTATGTTTTAACTTAACAGTAGACTTCATGTTTAGGTGGAACTGTTTCATCCGGCTAGGTCTGATTTGTTAATCTGGTAAATATTCGTAAACGAAAGCATGTGTTTTGGTGCATACGAATTGACTCCTGCCTGAATTAGGTAATGGAAGCTATATATAGCAAACAACAGAGCAAATCAACTTCTACCTGTCCCATTCTCAAAGCACTGAAGGTTTCTAAATGTCCTTCACAGACTTGCTCAAAATGCGGTTCCTCTTGGCAAAGCAGATTTCAACAGGACTGCATGCAGTGTAAGGCGTTATGGGTATTGATAGAACATAATGCAGAGAAAGAAAACTTGGTAGAAAATCAGTAATAGCAAAAGATTATTTTTTTTAATTCTCAAGTAGAAAAAGAACTGCTCATTCTAGAGGCAAAACAGAAAATAAAAAAAGAGTTATCTCTTTTTTCCCACCCAGAGTAAAAACCCCATGGAGGTAAATCTGTATACTTAACATATGCTGTCCCCAAAAACTGAGTTTCCCTGTATCCTAACTGCCCTCAACCATCATCTGCTTTGCAAGCAAAGGCATTGCATACAAAGCTGAAATGGGGAGTGAAAAAAATGACATGGGAGAAGAGAAGGCTGTTGATGTGAAGGCGTGGAAGGGCAGTCTCTGGCCACACGTTTGCCTCTGTAGCAGGAAATAATTTCTCTGCACAGGGAAGTGCACACGGGGAGACACGTGTGCCCGGGAGCTCATCAGCACAGCCACTGCCAAGGCCACATTGCAAGCCTTCAACAGGCAGACAAACCAGAATGCAGGGGTGGTCACCCAAAAATCCAATGCCATCTGCCCTAGGTGTGTTACAGCATCCTCCTCCACTCAGCGAGCATTTTAGTCAATGTACGTATTCCTGGAAAATATTGATTATTGTGTATTACAGAATTTTTCATTAAGCTTATCTAAGTCTCGTAGATACTGTGTGAGTGATAAAAGACCTGAGCTTTGAAATTGGATATGTCTGCACCAAGAAAAAGATGGATCTGTCCTAAGAGGATTGTGACGTACAGGGATGAAGTTATCCTTGTTATATCCTATTCTTTACATAAGCAGAGGATAACATTTTAAAAATGCTGAAGTGATTTAAGACTCCATGTTTGAATCTCAGAAGTGTCTTGAACTACTCATGTCTTTATATGCTTCAGCCTTGTACCTATGATCAAGTTTAAAAGGAGTAAAAGGGGGAAATAAAAGCTCTAATAAAAGCCACCACCTTGGCTAAAGCTTTTCTTATCTTTTCCAAGTCCTGACAGTACTAATTCTAAGTTAAATGTGGTAATGCAGGGTGCTGATTTCATTCCCTTCCTTCTCAGAGTGGAGGCTGATTGTTTTCCCTTTGTACTTTGTGTTATGGAGTCCACCTTGACCGGGTGCCCATCTCTTTGGTCCAGGCAGATGGGCAGGTGCAGCCTTACTTGGCTTCCACTACTATGAAGCTCTTATTATTCAGATACACTCATGAACGTTTATAAAAGTGTTTCACCCGCTCCTTTAGTTGTAACAGGAGAAAGACACGTTGAGCAAGACAGCGAGATGAAAGGGTTGTCGTTCTCTAGAACCGCCTGGTGCAGTGAGCTCAGCTGCGACGCCAGTGGCTGCTCCTTTCACTGCAGGCTTTCCTGAATGGAAAAAAAAAGGATTGAGTCCTGCCCTAGAGCCAGAACTTGTCCTTAGCATTTCTACAACCACCCCAGGAGTCCCTGTTCAGCCACGACCAGCTGCCAAAGCAGGGATTCAGCCATTTATTGTGTGAAATGGGTTGTGAAACAACTCTTTTTGCTAGAGATATAGCAAGGCCATCTAAATAATAAAATAAACATTGATTTGTTTCAAATGCTATTCTCCTCCGGATCTTCTCAGAGAAAGATCTAGCACATTTGCTGTTACCTCATGGTGTTATTTCCTGAAGCTCCTGTTTTCTCTGTGAAGATGCCTGTTTTATCATCCCTGAGACAGCTACCACACAGCCTCCCTTACCCACCGTCCTCTGCATAATGTCATTGAAACTACACTGGTATTCCCAAAAGACTGAAGCTTGAGCTTTTACTGAGATTTTAATTCAAAGCAAACACAGAGGTAGTAATCTCTGAGCCATGAGCTGATGCTGTTAAGTATGGTATAAAATGCAAAAATGTCATCTCTGTGTCTCTCCTTCCATTTAGAAGCACCAAAACACTTTTCTTTCAGCAATAAATGCCATTTAAAGAATTATTAAGATTTTATATGTTCTGTTTGGCAAAGAGGATTAATTACTCTTCCTGCTTAGTTTCTATTCAGGCAATAAATCAAATGACATTAAGCTAGTTCTGCTCTTCACTGTTTAGTTTAAAAGCAAAAAAGAGAGATCTCTGTTTTTCACATACAATGCCTAGATGATTCATGTAAAAACAATTTGAAGCAATGTCAAATTAGGCATTTCAGTAGGGTTTTTTGTTCCTTTAAAACCTGTTTTCTGTTTTCTTAACACCTGTCTCCTGCAAACCAATGCTTTTTTGGTATTTTCCACTATGTTTAATTTATTTAACAAAAAAGGTGCTTTCAAAGTAGACCTTTATGCACTTTCTTAAAATTAACTGGATTGGTAGTGTTGGGTCACTGCTGATGGTCGAAGTGCTCTCTGGATGTTCAGAGCTCCAGCTGGCAAAGAGTCCAAAGGCCAAATGAATTCCAGCTCTCTTTCTACTCACGAGCACAGTCTAGACTGTGGGTGCTTAGAAGGGCAGGCCATAGAAATGTGACTTTATATTGATGTGCTGGTGTTAGGAGGGCTGAAGAGGACGGGGGAGAAAAAGAAACATGTCCCAAGTTCCTTCTGCAGGGCCAGGAGAGCCTGTTTTTATCCAAATTAAAGTCAGCGAGAGCCTGAACTCTTTACACTATGGGTTGTATTTTGTGAAGGACTTGCTGAGAAGGTTCCCTGCAGACAGCATCCAGTAATCTGCTCACTAAGATCCAAAGGCCTGTGAGATCTGCAAAATGGTTTCTCTTGTGTTTTCTTTGTCTTCCTGCTCGTTAGTAGTGATGAGGAAGGCAGTGCGGTCTGTTATGGTGTCCCAGGTAAAACACATAAACCCACATCAAAAGGAAAAAAAAAAAAACGTGCAAAAAATTACAAAAAGAAAAAAAAATCTCTAAAGCTGTAGTAAGATCTGTAGCTCTCGCATCTCCTCTCCTTCTCTTGGGGATCCTTGCAGAAACCCCTCTGCAACCCCAAACCCCTGACCTGTGAGGTCAGTGGGTGCAGAGACAGGGGCTGAGCCCCCGCCTGCTGCCTCCCGTACTCAAAGGGTCGCTCTTGCTCCGGCCCCACCACACTCCTCGACACCTCTCTGAAACCCGAGGGATGCTGCTCCATCCCTGATGAGGCTCGGCACCCCGGGAGCTCCCTTCCTGGAATGGGCACCTCACGGAGAAGCAGGTCTGGGGCCGCCTGTTGTTATGGTTTGAGAAAACCCATAACAATTTATTGTTGTTTAGGCAATCATTCTATCACCCGATGACCCCTCTCCACCTGGAAAGGGGAATCGGGGAAAGCAAGGAAACATGAGGGTTGAAATATAAATAGATGTAATGGGATAAGAATAAATAATTAAGAATAATACTAAAGAACCAGTATTAATCCCGATACTGATATAAGATATACAAGAATTATACTCAGCCCATTCTATCAGTAGGACGCTGTGCACTCTCAGCAGTGGACAGCAAGTGTCGGACACTGCGAGCACAATGACTTCAGGAGGAAGGGAAGGGCTCAGGGGTCTGGCATGGGGGCAAGAAGTTCTCTGGGCCGCCGCTATCGAGGGAGAGAGAGACTGCACAGCAAACTTTCTAATTTATGTCAAATGTGACGCTCATGGTATGAAATAATCCTGTTGGCCAGCCCAGGTCAAATGCCCAGGTCTTGCTCCTCCTCATCCCTACATCTGGCAAGGCTTGAAAACACTGAGACTTTGAATCTCACATAGCCTAGCTACCTATAAAGTAAATATTTTCATGAATTCAGACACTAGAGTCTTCCAGAAGTGCAGTATTCCCCAGCATTAGAAGAGAAATTAGCCCTATGTTGCTCAACCCAGGACACCCGTCCTGCATGGAAACACTCCTGGGGCTCACCTGGAGGGACTGTGCTCCCCAGATATCGTCTTCTTGCCTAAATAAATGCTATTCAGAATGAAAGAACTGTTTGGTCTCTGAGTATGGGAAAACAGGACAGACGGAGGTTATTTTGGCTTATCCGGCTCATTCTTGCTTGTGAAATTTAGTCCCTTTAAGAGGTTCTGGTAGTTTAATCAGTTTCTTATCCTGCTGGTCTTACAAATAGAAAAATGCTAACAATATATCTTACTTGAGCCTTTCAAGTGATCCTTGTGAAACACTTTTATTTGCAGCGTAATGAGAACTATCAGGTATTATTGTTAAGGGCTGCTTCAGTCCTAGCTGGATACCAATTCACCTCTCAAGCTTGAAGAAAAGTATATTTCACTCCATATCATTTGTTCATATACGAAGAACAGACTTTGAAATACTCCTTTTTTCATCCCCTTTTTTTCATTTAGCTGGAAGGATTGACACTAGAAAAGCTCATTTCACGAAATAAGTAGTTCTTGA
The DNA here is from genome assembly GCA_013400035.1 of Rynchops niger. Taxonomy (NCBI): domain Eukaryota; kingdom Metazoa; phylum Chordata; class Aves; order Charadriiformes; family Laridae; genus Rynchops; species Rynchops niger. Next base: position 312,056 of record VXBH01009485.1, read on the forward strand.
AGTGATGGGTGACAAAGGGATATGCTTTAAAGTGAACAGCAACACAATTCTCTAGTTACACAGCCTGCGACGTTAGGTCTATTCACAGAGTGCTGGAGCGGCTGGAGACGAACTCCCATGCAATCGCGTGCAGGCAGGCTGTGCTCACTCCAGCATACTCACCAAATGCGTTTTAGGCAATTTGCAAAGAAAATACATATCGCTTAACCTCTCTTTCCAAGTTTCTGCCTCCTTAAATCGGGGAAATTATTTTTATCACCTTAAAATCCAAGGATACGCTGATTATAATGCATTTATAGCTCTATGTAGGGCAACAGTATTACCTCTGTTCCATACATTACAAAACTGTCTCAGAAACCTGGAAAGATCAAGTTCTTCCAAGGGGAGGCTTTCTGGTGTCAGCCAGGATGGTTCTCAGGGTAGCTGACTTTGGCTAACATTAATTATGACACTAATTTGAGTGAGAAAGTCATCAAGGTCTCCTGATCTCAATTGCTTCATCTTTTGGTTTTGGTTGATTGTTTTGTTTTGGTTTTTTTAATGAACAGTACATCAGCTCTCTTGCGTCTTCTATGCTTAGTTCCTAGCTCTGCAAGCAAAATTCTGCCTTCATCTGAAGAAAAATTGTAGCACCAGAAGTTAACATCGCTGCCCCGTAATCCTCCTCTAGCTAACACTGCCACAAAAAAAACTCCAAACCAAGCGATGAGAGCCAGGTTGGGGAAGCTGTCATGGTGAGAAGGGGACAAAAATTAAAGCTGCCCTCCCCTGGCAGAATCCCAGCTGGAATGCGGCACTGCAAACACCATCTGCTTTCTCCTGCAAATAAGCCCTTGCAGGGTGCAGCGGGCCTGGCTGCTAGAGGAGGAGGGAAATTCCACCCCTGTGCATCACAGCCCCTATGGATTTGGGCCTCTGTGTTTGCTAGTAAGTGCAAGCTATTATTAGCTCTAAGTCATGTAACCAAGTCTAGAACTCAAGCCTAGCTAGTTCCTCTCTCAATTTGTGACCATACAATGATATGAATAAATTTCTTTTTTTTTTTGCAAGTTTTTCAATTTTGGTTTTAAATCAAGTGTCACTCTCAGATATTTGCTAGGCATTTAATAAAAAACCAAAAAGCCCTAAACCAAAAAACCAACCCCTCCAAAACTCCCTCCAAAATTCTATAGGAAGGGTTTTGGAAAGATATGAAACTGCTGCAGAACTTCTCTTGGTGTATAACAAAACAGCTTCGATGTCTCAACTCCCAAATCTCTGAGAGAAAGTTTCATTACAGAAACATCATCCAGGTCTTAGAGTGATGTCTGCAGGCAATCCTGAAACCTTCCCGCATTCATCTCCTTAAAGAAAAATAAATGCAGGGCTTAAAATAAGTTTGTACATTTATTTAGGAAGCACAGCTATGAGTGACACGCTCGCTAGCATCTCCGTTTCTGCTGAGGAAGGGTGTACAGCCAATTGCAATATGCTCGTTAGAAAAAAATAAGAGTTGGTGTTACTGATGAACTGCTTCTTGAAATTCATTTAAGCCATTGATGAAGCAGATCCTGTGGCATTTCAGTTAAGTATGTGAAACTGGTACAGCTTTGACCTTGAGGCTCACATTTTAAGGCTTCTCCATACAGGGACCTTCCATACTCAGGTCTGTCCTGGAGGGTCAGTAAATGTTCCTCTGTATTTTATGGCTAGACACCTTTCTTTTTCTTCTTTGTCCATTGCTGAGATAACTGGGTGTTTTGGTTAACAAATCATACCTTTGGTTTTAATACCCACTCAAGCCCTCTCTCCGTCTGTTTTTTCCAATTATGTATTGAAAAAACATAATCTTCCTAAGTAATTTAGTCAGTGACTAGGGATTCTCAAGCCCTTCTCTGATTTCCAAAAATCATAGTAAATGCTGCCTCTCGTGTAATGAATAAGTACTTATCTCTCCTGCCTCATATTCTTCCCAACCGGAGAACAGGCTCTGCTCTTTTGTCCCTTCTAATCTCAGGCTATCAGGAAAGCTTCTATTACTTCAAGGCTGATATCACTTGAAGTACCTTGACTTAATCCCATTTCCCTAAAGATTTAAGGGATTTTTCTTCTTGGATCCGAAAAAATATCATTATTTAAAAAAAGTTTGGCATTAAAGCCCAGCTAAGAACTCTGCCCTATTTCTCCTCTTTAAGCTAATGAATAAGAAAGGTTCATTTGGCAAGAAAAATACTAAGCCCCAAATTGCCATTTCATTAAGTAAGTTCTAATTCTGTTATTATGATCACTATTAAAATTTGAGGAAGGCCAGAAGACTTATCAATAAAATATCAAAGAAAATCACTACATCTAGGCTACAATATTTTGGGTGGTAGAAGCAGAGATTCAAGATGTGTGAGTAAAAAAAGCCATTGGCATCAACAAAAACCCAAAGGCCAAATAGGTCATTAGTAATAGATAATCATAGGTAATTATTATCTATTGCTACAGATAGTTATAATTATTATCTGTTACTGTTGGATCCTATATATTATTAGCTAAAAGATAATTTACCGTCTTCATGGAAGGAATTCCGCATACTAATTTATCTAGCTCTTGTTCCTTAAATTCAGTCACTTTTGTAAATGCAGTTCAAACTCTTTCTTTAAGTGCTTTCCACCTGTTTTCTATTATTATTTTTCCTGGCACAGGGAAGTCCCTTTTAAAATTTCATGTCTGCATTTAAATCAGATTCTATTATTCTTCAGGGCTGTATAATTCAACAAAAATGTTATTTTTTTATCAGTGTTTTCAAATGTACTTTGACATCTTATCCTGTGGTATAATTGCCTATTAAACTCGATGCGACAGCTAAAAACCACTGCATGCTGTAAACTGTCCCGTGGAGGTTCCTTTATGTTTTATATCTTTCTCTTTATTAAAGCACATGAGTCCTAGGTGCGCGTAGTTCTTCCACTCCGAGATTTAACAGGAGCCACGTATTTTACCCAGGTTGTACAGTATCATTTTAAAGAGAAAACAGACAAAGAGCCTGATTCTTCCAAAGTGCTGCTTGTGTGCTTCGTAGCTCCAGCCAAAGTCAACGAGAGCTAAACGAACTCTGCACTTCTGATTCAGACCGCAGACTTTGATACTCTGCTGAAAATAAACGGTACATGCACGGCACTTCCGATGAGCCCAGCAGATGGGGTGCCCCGTCTCTGAAGAGCAGCGAGCCAGGGTGCAGATGCGGCAGAAGACAGCCAGGTCCCTCCTCCCGCGAATGCATAGGCTTGTCGTGAACTTTACTGACACTCATTGACACTCTCCTGAGATTACTCCTATGTTAGTGTTTAAACGCATGTTCATCTTAGAAAGGTGCCTCAGCTGGATTTCAAAATTGCCAAGAGTAACGTACTTGGGGGGGTGGAAGACCTGTTATGAAATCCTTTTGGAATGGTTTTGACAGTTTATTTTTTGAGACTGTATTTTCTTGGCCTTTGATAATGGATATTAGAAGAAAGTACAGAATAGTCCATTATAAAATGGAGGGTTCGGATTTTTTAAAGATACTTTTCTATTTTAAAATTGCCAAAAATTAAGAAGTAAACTTAAGACAAAACTTTTATAAGAAGAAGGGTTTATTTTGGCAAAACTGAAATCTTCAAGGAAGAAGTTTCCTCAGCCTTGGTGATCCACAGAGACTGTAACAACAGGATTTTGATATGTCCTGGAAAAAGTAGAATTATTAATCATGCATCTGGTTTAAATAATTGTCACTTTACAGCTTACATCTGAAGGGGTGTTTTTTTACAGGCCTGATATGTACCAATGTATGTATTTGGGCACATGCTAAAATATTTTTAAAAATCAAAAATAGGATTGCTCATGCCACCTGCTACTTACCAGTTTCTAAAGGATTGTTCCCAATACATGGGAACTATATTGGTTCATCGTTCTTAGATCTTTTAGATCCAACGCATTATCATTCTTCTAAGGTTCTGGGTTAATTCCCTTTGATCCATCTCGATTATTTTGTGATTCCATTTTGTTTATCAAGCGGGTCCTTAGTATCAGCACGGTCCCCACTGTGTAAATTATTCTATTGGAAAGCAGCCACCATGACAGCAGTCTGCACCTTGCTGGATGTCATTCTCCCCTGATGTTTAAGTGCTGCCTGGGAATGCTTCTTCCACTTCTCATGGTAGATGGCACCTTTTTCAGCTTTTTTGTAGGTGTAAAGGCATCCTATAACAACAACTGGCATCAATGATGTTTGGGGGATCTGGGATGTTTTGGGTTTTTTTGTGACAGCAGGTTTTCAGGTAGTGTTCTGAACCAGTTATCTTCTGAAGGAACCTGGTGGTATTTGGGTGTAGCGTTCATGAGAACCAGGAAATCTATATTTTCTGTACATTTTTTAGATGCACCAAAACGCTGCTAAGAGCACCACCACCTGGTGCTGGTGGACACGCACAGGACACGGCAGTGCAGCACCAGCCACAGATCCACCAAGCTTGCTTCTCACCAACCCATAGAGCGCCTGTTACCACATTGCCTTATTCCCCCTTTTCAGACATGGAAACTTCATTTCAACCTTCTCCCAAGCAGAGAAGGCATCTGATATCCCATTTCCATCTAGTTGCCTGCAGCTGGTGGCTCAGCCCCTGGGGGAATGTTTCTTTCACAAGCTCTATTAGGTTCCTTTCCTTGTGGCTCATTTTGTCCCTGCCAGCCTTTCTAAGTATAAGCTGGCTTCAAATACAATAAGTGCTTTCCTATTACATAGACTTCTATCCCCAAAAAGTTCCTGGGTTTCCCAGGCACCGGCTGTAATTCAGTCTGTCTTGGTGGCAAACCAGAATTGTCTGTGAACAAAATGTTATTTGTCAGGAGAGGGCGAACAGGTGTCCTATAGTATGAAGAAGCACGTGTTCCTGCCCTCTTGTAGCCCCCTCTGCCTGAATAAATCAGTGCTCTGTGAAGCATAAGGCTGAAATCAGACCCATATTGTGGAACAGTAAGGCATAGGCATTCAAACAGTATTAACAGGGCTAGACATTAAGTACACCAAGGAGTAATAATATCTGGTTTGTAGTTCCGACTGGCAAAGAAGCCTGCATTTCCTCACCTAGGGTAATGGAAAAGCCACAGGGGAACATGAACAAACCAAATTCCATGTATGCGGTAGGGCAACACTGCGTGAGACTTAGAACTGGATCCTCTACTTCATTACAAGGCAATGAACCTCTTTCAGCACCAAGTTCACACTGAGATTTTGGCTCTGGTTACTGTATTGGCAACAGGGTTGTGCACAAGCTACAGGCAGCTCCAGGGAAATAGCAGGAAGGCCCCCAAATGTATGAATTAGAGTTATCCAGATGGGGCATAACACAGGCTGTAGAAGCATCTGATGATCAAGGCAGGAGATAATGATTCATATCTTGGAGCTATTCCTAGAATTATTGTGGGAAAGCTCAATACTGCGGTCCCGTGACCCTCAAAGCTCTGGAGAGGTGTTAAAACAAAGATCAGGAAATTTCATGGAAGGGGAAAAAAATAAAGTTTCTTTTCCAGGAAAGCACCTGTGAAAACAGGCAGGGCTTTAAAGGAAGGTTTGTCCCTGTTAATATGCCTACTTTGTTAACGTCTTAAAAGAGGTATTTAACACCCTGACCTTAAAACACAGCACGCATTTCAGCAAGAGCTAATTCTGAGATTTCAGGAACAAGACTATCCCTGTGCTACCTTGGTTACAGGACACTAAGTCACAGGAAACATTCTGGTGCTCAACGGAAACATCTGTTTACAAAACAAATTGTCATGGGGATGCACAATAAACATAGTTAAGGAAAAGTTAAAACAAGGCTAAGGAAAACACCTTGCTTCTATGTTACATTCATAATCTCTAATAAATGGGAAGTGGGGAGAAAAAAAAGGAAAAAAAATGTCACTGGGAAAGATCAAAGTAACTCCTGCAAATTCACGTAGGTAATCATATAGTCACGACCTTGAAACTGTAGACCCTGGATGTGGTTCCATGACAGATTGGCTCTGAGAACACAGCCCAGAAGGAATAACCTGCATGTGTAGAGAGGAATGTTAAAGTTTGTACTACAAAATTTAGCAGAGGTGGTCGGTTACTGGCAGAAAACCTGAGGGACCTTTTTTCTTTTTTTTTAAAAAAAAAGACCTATTTTATTTGTAGCAGAATGGATTTCGCTATAAAACAATACTGTCGTTTCAGTGCTCTAGACCAGACAAAAATAATTCCACTGTAATGTGCCCTACAATTATTAAGATACAGATATTTCTACAGGTAGGAATAATGACATGGTTAGTAGTTTCTGACAGGTAAAGAAACTTTACAGAAAGAAATCAATAACTAGCAAGGTAACATTGGCATAAAATCGGTCTCAATTAGGGTATCTTCAAACCGTGGGGAGAACCGGGCCTGGGGAAGTGTCACTAACACCAGTGCTTTAAGTCCCCGTGAGCAGCGGGCGCGTATGCAGTTGTCCCACTGATCTCGCGAAGGAGTCTGCTTGGGCGTGCTGTCCTGCTGGAGCAGAGGAGGGGGCACACGCAGCCCAGGCGCACAAGGACAAACTCAAGGACCGGCCGCCGCCAGGTGGTGGTTCTGTCCCTAACCCATTTCACAGGTGGCTGGCACGTATATTTAAATAAAAGTTGGTGTTTCTTAGTAAAAGCCAGTACTTGCCATCCTTTTTTAGGTTTAAGAACTCGCAAACATCGTCTAACTTTTGCCGAGAATTAGACACCAAATGAAGAATTTACACCTTCTCCTGTACTATTTACTTTTATCTTCTCTCTGGCTGTTTTTTCAGTGCTGGCATGTGAGCAGAACTTCCTGCAGAAGCAATGCTGCTCACTGTGTTTTGCAGGCTGGCCGCAAAATCATTACTGTGGGGCACCTGTGTGCCGGGGCATGGGGCCAGCCAACTTGAGAGCAGGATCTGCTCCGTCCTGACAGATGGGGATTAACGTCCCCAGCCATGAGATCATGTACTCTATACATATCAAATGTTCAGGACAAGATTCCCAGCCGGGGCCATCCTAGCTTGTAGTCCACACTGAGTTTCTGCTGCTCCCCTTAGGAGATTGTGCTGTCACTAATCTTGGTCCCAAACTGTTTTTCCAAAAAACTGGGAGTTTTCAGACAAGCCTGACTGCCTCACAAGTTTGTAATGTGAGGCAGTAGGGTCGCGTGGTGGGCAGAGAGGTCTTACAACTAATTCATGACCCAGGGGCAGAAATGTTCCAGCTGGTAGGAGAGGAACTCATTGTGATGTCCCTTCTTTGAGATCAGAGCTCCAGGGGTGCTCGGGGCATCGCCCTGCTTGCTGATCCCAGCTCTGCAGTGGGAAATTAGGAAAAAATGTCACCCCAGCAAGTACCAGGCCAGGTGTCCTCTTCAGAACAAGAGGTAATGGGCATAAGCTTGAAGACAGGAAGTTCCATCTCAACATGAGGAGGAACTTCTTTACTTGGAGGGTGGTAGGGCACTGGAACAGGCTGCCCAGAGCAGTGGTGGAGTCTCCAACTCTGGAGACATTTAAAACCCGCCTGGACACATTCCTGTGCAACCTGCTCTGGGTGACCCTGCTCTGGCAGTGGGTTGGACTAGATGATCTCTAGAGGTCCCTTCCAATCCCTACCATTCAGTGATTCTGTGACACAGAGTCTGAGTCGTGTGCTCCAGGGAGAGTACAAGCCAGAGGTACAGCTTTTGTAGAGTAAGGATAAACAGCTAGAAATAAGTTCATATTTATTTGCTACCTTGATTTGGGCTTCTGTCAGAACAGGATCAGATATGCTAGTACTCATCCTCAAGACTGTAGAAATGTGTGCAAAGCTTATTAATTGATAAAAAATGAATACAGTCACAAGGAGGACAAATAGAAACTAGGGTGGATCAAATCCTCTGCTTAAAGTATATTGTAAAGCATAAATAGTAGTGCTAAAATACTCGTGCATGTCAGATATTAGTTAACCATGTGGCATTTGTTATGATTGTATAAAATTCTTAATACGTGAACTCAACTTGTTTTAGAGAGAGAAAGATTTTTTAAAAAATGAAGGATTTGTTCTCTTTCTTTAGCTTTGTTGCTTTTCTGACATAATGTTTGCAGTGTCATTTTTATCTTTTGCCATCAAGACTGAAAATATGGATCTTCAGGACGTTGGGAATCCTGCTGCTGACCATTAGTAGTAGCAGATCTGGCTCTTAGTACCGTAAACACTAGCAATGAACTGGTAACGGCCAAACTTGGTGCACAGTATTCTAACAATGGGGGTCACATAGTAGAAAAGAAATTGTTCTGTTCTCTTGTGAAGGAACCTGAATATTTTCTCCAGATGTATTTTCTGTCAACAGCTCACAAATGTTTCATGAGAACTGGGCTGTGCAGCACACAGCATGTCATCTTAGAAAATGCTTACAGAGCCGTTATTGAACGTGGCAATCAGAATTTGCGCCATTGCGCAAATCGCGCAGAAATTGCATAAAGAATAGATGCACAAAGCTGTCCGGGTACACAAGAAAACCTCAGTTTCATGCAAAATGCACGCCGGAGTCCAGGCTGCTGTTTCCCACTTTGCCTGCCTGCCTGACCCCCAAGGCACAGGCTGCGCTGTTTGCTTCTGCTGTGCACCTGCGTGTAACATTCAAAGACCAAGCGGTTCTTGTGTTTTTGGAGTATTTCTCCTTATTCAGCTTACACTTTGTAGTATTCCTGGCCCAGCAGGAAACAACAAAAACATTGCTTTCTAGTAGTCTGTTCCTGGGAGACTTCTAACCCCATTTTTCAGTTTAATAGCTCAGTCCTACATGAGCAAAACCCAATGTTTTTGCCAATGTTTGTGTCTGTTGTATGAGACCATCTCTGGGGTGGGTTAAGCATCAAGAACTTCTGAGCCTTCCCAGGTTTGCTTATTTGTGATTTGAAAGAGTATCTTGCTCAGTGAGAATCTAGGTCTTACAAGGGAATTACAGCTAATGGAAATCTAATGCAGACTTCTGCTTATCATCACAGTGTGTGCATAATTCTTATCAAAATTTGAAAGAGTTAAAGATTTAAATGGCTGAAGGAATTTGCAACAATATTAGTTATTACATCTCTTTTCTCTTGGGGGCAGAGGAGAGAGATGCGTTTATTCTGACCTAATTCCTCAATCAGTTGAAAGTCACCAGGAAAAGCGCAGGCCAGTATTGCCCTCACTGCATACACTTATAGTTTGATGGCGTTGCACCCATTCCTTTACGCTGTAAAAGCAGAAATAAAATAAATTTATGTCCACCTTTGAAAATGTTGAAAGCCAAGTTTTAATTCTGTTAAATAAATATTCCCTCGCAAATTGCTAACTTTGAAATTTTGACCCCAATGCTGGCACGTTTCTCAAAATGAAAACATAACCCAGAATTTTTTTTGAGAGAAATTTTGATCATCCTTGACTGTAAGTCTGCATTATGATGTTACTTTTGACATAAATAGGTATTGCAGGAGTTCTTTTATGAAATAACACAGCATTCCTCTCAAGAAACGAGATGAGAATCTGGGCCAGTCTGTCAAAATAACAGTTATTTGAGTGCGTGGTACCTCATAGATACGACTTGATTTCTCAGTCAGAGCTGCTGCTACATTTATGTTCTGAGTACAGGAAAATATTGTTGCATCTCAGATCCTGGCTGGGCACAAATTATTGGTAAATACCGACTTTATCAAAAGAAATGGAACTGGTCTGTGCCTCAGACTGACCCACCTAGACCCATCTGCCTAACTTTTGTTTGTCCCAGAGCTGCCCAGCCCTCTGCGCCATTGTATCTAGTTGGGTTAGTTGCTGTCATCTCCCTGGCTGGTGGCAGGCCCTTCTCATGGCTCTCCATCTACAGGGGGCTAGCAGCCATGTGGTATTTGCGGCCTCTTTGGTGCATGGTTCCAGTGGGGAGACATGGTAGCAAACAGCCGTGCCCTCAACATTTGGAGTTTATCAGAACTGTGTGAAAATCGAACAGCCTTTATCATTTCTTTTATTAAAGTATTTTGGTAGGTCAAATACACACAGTCGGGCTCCCAGGCTGGACTGTATGTTGGAAGAGAAGGAGGGAACCAAGCTGGGGTTGGTACTTTCTGCATTCTGCGCTCACGTGTGCCACGTACTGACCAAGAATATAAATATTGCTCTCAGTGCTACGTGCTGATGTTTTCTGGTGCAGAGGTCACTCCAGAAACGCTTCAGAATCATGTCTGGGGGCATTACCGTTTCAGTTCAGTAAGAAATATTCTAGAGGCCACTTCTCTATCAGCATAAGCAAAAAACCTGACAACTGCGTCTGTTGGACTGTACGAAGGTTCACCATGACCCTTCCTGTTTGATGTAGACAAGCTCAGTAGCTGCCGCGGGCAGCACTGGCCGAGCTGCAGCTCCTGAACCGCTCACTGGTCATACACCAGTCATGTAGCTCACGTGCTGTGACCATATTATGTGACTTACTGAAAGGCTGTGCTCTTCTAGGAGTAATGCAGTCCACCATGCACTCCAGAGCGCAGGATCTGTGGCAGGCAGTGAGGGTGGTGCATGCATTGCTGTTGCTAAAAGTAATCACTAATAGGGAAGACCAGTTAGTAAGACAAATAAAACCCGCTTTGCGATGTTAGCTAATAGCATCTTTTTAAATATATGTGTTTGAGACGTTGTGGATATTATCTCATGGGGTTTATGCTTATTTCAATGGTCCCTTAAGGAAATTTTTGTAAATTTGACAAGTCTATCTCCTGAAGCAGTGGATTGCTTCAGTATCTCACTCAGCAGCTCCTACAGAGTTCCACCTTTTTGCCATCTGCCAGCACCTTGAACAAACTACCTCAGAAAGCAACTCTAGACTTGACTTCAAGCCTTTCGAGTCAGGCCAGTAGTTTCTGCAATTGCAAAAAGTGGCAAAAACCCCAAGTGTCAAACTAAGATGAATTCACAGAAAAATGTATTTATGGAGTTTGATTCAAAAAGAAAAGGCTGGTCCAGACCTGGTGTGAAATTCTTTGTTTTTATGATAAAGGACGAGTTTTTAATATTATTTAAGTAATA
>VXBH01009485.1:323159-444018 GCA_013400035.1 Rynchops niger
GGGAAGGGGGAATATTAAATTTGTGATTTAAGAACGTTTTAATGCAATCTTAGTGCAAGACATTTTGGAAATATTAAAAATATCAGATTTTTGCAGCTAATTGAATACTACAATTGCCATTTCAAAAAAAGGTATGTGTTTGATGGCATCTCGGTCAGTTTTTGGGAGCCACTTCATCCAGAATTGATAAGAAGAGATGAGACTTTATTTGGGGCCCATTTCTGTTAGTATCAATATGTTCTTTATAATTGCATGCACTCTAGAAAATGGCTGCCTTTGAGAATTACCTTACTGTAGCTGGAGTCTGCATATTTTCTTTCTTTTTTTTTTCCTTAATGCTTTTATGTTAACGTTTAATATACTTATGCACATATATAATTATCATAGAGGGCACATGAGTACCTGATAGTGGCTTCCGAGCACAGAATGAAAAAAGCGACTTAATTTAAAATTCAGCACCTCAAATAGACAATACTTCACCAAATAGGGTTTTTTTCTAGCCCAAATTCCTAGGATGACTGCTAGTAATCTTGTTAGGTTTTTTGACTCTCTCTCAAATTCAAAGATTTTTCAGCTAATATTTTGTAAGGGTTTCATCAGTGCTATCACAATCTGTCGGGTCAGGGCTCATGCTCTGCAGAGCGATAACAACGTATGTTAAAAATCTGTGGGAAGTTTTCAGAATGGACATAGAATTTTTCTGAGGAAATATGAAGGTGCATCTGTGCGTACAGGACACATATAGTTAGTAGCATGATGTCTTATAAAAAGGAACATATTTGCAACTTCCAGAAGCACGATAACAACAAGACTAATTCAACATACTCTCTGTATCATTAGAGTTTAGTCAGAATTGGAGTTTTATAACAATCCTCTTCTGCTGAGACCATATAAATGGCTTGCAATGCAGGTTTGTGATTCGAAAGATTTGCAGCCAAGGGAGAAAACCTTTAAAGAAACAGGATCAAAACATCTTCCGGCATCATGCTGCATGCTTTGCGGTCGTTAGTAGTAAAAGCAATCTGTATTAAAAAAAAAAAAGGATATTTTATTTATTGTTTATGGGGGCTTTTTAGTTGTTTTCTACTTGTGGGTTTTTTTATTTTTAGTTTTATTGTTGTTTTTTTTTAACTGAAGGAAACGTGGGAAAAGGAAGTGTTAAGATTTTGTTCATCCCAGATCTGCTAATTAGAATTTACTTCCTTTAAATAAAGCATTGTTTCAGATCTTCCTTCAAGCAAAACATACATCATGTTTGCTTATGTGAGCTCTCCTGTGTGATGCTGGTGAGAGGCTGAGTAAGCCAACGTGCTTATTGGAAAACTAGGAGAGCTTGTGAGAAGGTCTCCTTTATGTGACAGCTGAAGTCAGCGACTTCTGAATTTGTTTTCAAGGGTGTTTCTGTCTGATCCTTGTAAGGTGTTTTGCCTGAGGGCGTCACACCTCACATCTCAATAAGTAACCAATTCCCAAACAATGCCCAGATGGACAAATGCTGAGTTACTAAGACTCTTTGGAGGATGGGTGCCACTACCATACTTCAGGACTAAGGGACTGAAAATTGTCAACTGATGGCCTTTTTTAGGCCAGGTGTTTGTAGATTCAGCAGTGGTGGTCAAAGTGATAACAGATGACATGAAAGGCAAACAAGGACAGGAAGAGAGAAATTTAGTAAGAACAGACCTTTGGTTAGTTGTGGAGTGGCATCCTCAGCACAGAGCTGGAGGGCAGAAATGGACCATGGGGCACAAAGAAATATCTCTCTATGCTCATCTTAACACTTTCCAGAGTCAAAAATATGCATATTTTAAAATTTTTCTCTGACTCATATCTTCATGGATTACTGGGCAAGAGAAGATGTCAAAAAGTAACCCTGCAAAAAACTGCAAGTGAGGAGAGCAGATGTCATCATCCGTTCCCTTTGCTGTTGAGCAGGCTGCTTTCAACGGCAGTCAGGGCACGCCAGAGCTTCTTTTAGTGACCGATTTGTCTGCTGCAAGAAGCGTGTTACACTTTTGTTTGTATACGAGGAGGCCAGATGAAGTTCCCAAGATCCCACTATAAATCTCCAAAATATATTTTCAATTACAAGTTAAGCAAATTAATACAATACTGTGCCATGAATATTTATTGGCTCTCAAGAGACATGGGAGAAAGATATCTATAAACCTGGAGCAATGTATTTTTTTAGTTAAAGAACCAATTCTATTTTGCTTGTGTTTGCTTGCCCAAGAGATCCAGGTCTATTTTCTTATCTGGGAATGACATGCCTCAAAAGAGAAGGTATGGTAGGCTTAAAGGTCTGAATATTCAGGAATTTCATTTTTATCTTCAAAATCTGTTTTGTACTGTCTGGTCTGGTCAACTTAAATGTATAAGTTAATCAAAAACAGGAGAAATATTGATTTACCAGTTATTTGGTTTAATTTTATTTTGCCCGTTTTTATTATTTCTAAAATGTAGCCATTATCAACAGTGGCATTGCGATCCTTATCTGATAAACAAGAAGGCGCTGCTGTCTGTAAAACTGGCATTCAGAATATTGTGTGACCGCTTCTCTCGTTTATTTATTTTCCCCTTTCAGGTGCATCTAGTATGTCTTAAACTCTGTCACCAGGAGTTTTTATAAAGCTGGAGTTAATTAAGAGGCACATACAACTGTGATATTGGAGTAAAAGCCAGAAAACCTGAAGGATAGCAACTGGCTCATCAGCTACACTGTCATGAATGACAATTTTCAGAGGACCGCCAATCAGTTTAAGCCACAGATGGGTAGCATTTTTTCAAGAAAAAGCAGGGTTTAAGAACAAACAAACATACAAACCAAGAAACCTAGCCTGAATAGAAATGCTTTTACTACTGAAAGGATTACCGCACTTCTCTTTGGTTTAAGGTTTAAAAAGTCTCACAGAATTTTGCAATCCTGGTGACACTCTGCTAGTGGAAAAGGCCACAGAAAAAAAAAAGAAAAAAAGAAAAATGAAGAAAATAAGGGGAAATGACTGAAAGCAAAGGTGAAATAGCAAAGTCAGTCGTCTAGGTTCACTATTGAAACTGAGTGAGGTAGAAGGAGGAAATTCTGCAAACACAGGATCAAAAATCTCATGCTGTTTTTTCTTGACAGTGTTGCTTTAATATAAACTAAAACCACATCTCAGTTCTTGACTGAGTAGTTTCTCAAATGTTTCACTCAAGCTATGACGAATTCTAATGAATTCTGGTATCGGCAAAGACCTGCAGACTCTGCTGCAGAGAAGTTACGGACGGTGCGTTTCCCTGTTACTAATTCTGAACTCAGATCAGGTTGTTCAAAGCCCCAGGTCAGATGGGGCTTTGAGCAACCTGATCTAGTGAAAGATGTCCCTGCCTACAGCAGGGCGGTTGGAACAAGACCTTTAAAGGTCCTTTCCGACCCAGACCATTTTGTGATTCTACGCTTAATACTGCCTTACTGATTCTTCTGCAGGTATTTGAGTTACCATCCAGGAAAAACAGGAAAATCTGGATTTGCAGACAGGTGTATAAGATCTCTTTCCCACTTTACCTTACTCAACTTCTCAAACATTCATAAATGCCAGAATGGATTCTGTAACAACGCCAAACTTCATGTGTAAGGTTCACAGTGCACCAGGAAATATTTTAGTTCACACAACCACTAAGCAAATTATTAAATGGAATAAATCTGTATGATCTGTGGACATAAGGACAAAATAGGTTGAAATCAGGTTCTTTCATTTTATGGTTTTCTGAGCAGTGTTCTCCTTAGCTGGTGGATAATAGGACTTAAAAAAAAAAAACCCATATCCTAACTGTCCCCTGAACCATGGGTATACTGTTGGCCTTTGTTATACCCTCTGCAAACCTGCTGTCCTCAGACGAGGAGAAACAAAATCACTCTTTCCCTAAATCACTCTACCATTCTCCGAACTGATTGGTCACGGTATCAGTGACAGCCTCAGAGGCAGTGTGAAGAAGCCTAGAAGATAGTGTATAGAGAAGCAGTAAAGAACGTGAATGGTCTGATCTTCCTTTCTTTTTCTTATTTCTCCTATTTTTTTTTTTTCCTTTTACCTGCATTTTGAAATCTCCTGAGTCTGCATCTGGAACAGTTTGCTCCTCACTTCAGTGGCTCAGGACGGAGCGTTGGGGGTTTGACTTGGTGACAGCCTTGTTGCACTGTCAGTGCAGTAGCAAGGAGCTGGTCACTCCTGTGAGAGAAATGGCCTTAATTGGCAAAAAAAAAACCCTGTTGGTTGCATATTTATTAGGCAGGGCAGATTTCTGTGTTCCTAGGAATTAAACTTACAAGTGTGTCTGGCTGAATGTATGAAAGAAGACATTTGGCAATTTTCATGGAATCATAAACTATGTATAAAACATTGATAACACTAATTGTTACTTGAGGGATTTATTAGCCAAAGTAGTTACTTTTCTTGACTATCCTGAATTCAAAACTTACTGACAAATCTTGCTTGCACAGAAACCTCAGGGGTTATGAAATCTTATTAATTGGGAAAGCGTAAGACACAGTTGAGCCATGAATATAACGAAGATGTTCCTAGTAAAACACTTCTGGGATACAGATCTGTGCATTTCAAAGAGCTGAAAACTTTCTCTAGCAATTCCTGTTCTGTGAGCAGTTACTATTTAATTCATACCATTGAGCTTCCTCCATCAACAAATACAAGTGTGATGAGATCATGGGGCAAATGAGTATATTAAAGATCAAGAGAAGACATATAATTTTTCAAATTACTCTGAATTCGAGAGAGACGGTGGAAAAGCTGTTCCATATGTCAAGACTCAAGACGTGCACCATTTTTCCAGCAGCTTAATGATTTAGCTTCATAAGCTTTCAAACATTCAAGTGAACACCTGTCAACGGGCAGGTGTGATATTCTGCTATTTTGTAGTATAAACTGTGATTCCCAGGTATAGCAATGCTGGCAGCCCTATCATCATTTAAATGTAGTCACACGCTCTTCTCCGCTTGTGACCAACGATGTCTGCGTGGTCACGCTGAGACGCTGCACGTCTTGGCATGTCTGCTGCTGGCTTTCTTCACACTGGGATTATTTTAGATTGGCTGCAATGAATGTGTTATTTTCCATTTGTTAACACATGGGGACTTGTAACTCTGACAACTGAGAAAAATACACTCATTTATGTGATGATTACTCTTGCTTTCTCAGATGTAATCTGAAAACACACTCGCTTATCTTTACCTTCTCTCATGTGCATGCATGGTCCTACAATCAGCAACAATCACAGTACTAATTGTATGATGCTTTCTTTGGCAGCAAGGAGAACAATTCACGAGGTTTTTCTATTACAGTAAATTCCAGATATGAAAATAAAGATAATCTATATCCTTCTAGTAACAGAAAGAAGGAGAATGATAGCAAAATACACTTCTTATATTTTTTACTTTGATCAGAAAAATCATTATTTTGCAGCTGTTTCTGGCTTGAGTAGGTAAGTTAAATTATTACAATTAAACCCCATTGGGATAGTAAGAGTGTAATGATACATTGAGCTACCCTGGAGAGCTGGTGCAGTGCCAGCTGAAGTACGCAACCAAAAGTGAGTTTTATACATCTGCCTTGATGTGTCCCAGTACTCAAGCCTCATGGGAGACAATAATAAATGGCTGATAACAATTAACTGTTTATTGGATCTGGCACAACAGAGAGGATGCAACTGATTTAAGAAATTAAAATTAAATTATAAAAAATGAACCCACATGTAAATCAATACTGCCTCTTTTGATTTCACAGTGCAGTCATTCTGTTTCATATCCCTAAAGGCCACTTTGTAGCGAGGTCATTAATAAACTTTTTCTAAATAGGTCTTTGAATTATACCCTTGGGGTTTTTTTATTAGGTGTGGATCTGGTGATTATTATATATGGCTTTGTCACCCTGAGTATGGCCAGTACAGGGAGAGATCCAGCCCTGACCTGAATGGAGAGACTGGCCACAGGACAGCGTCAGGGATGCGGGAGTCTGTGTATTGCACTTGACAGGCATTAATTGGAAAAATGAGGGTTACTGTCCCACTGCTCCCATAATAGATTTGTTCCTGACTTCATTGTGCTTTTTTAAGGAAACTCTTTCAATCTGGATTTTGCATTCCTGCAAAATGGGCCGGATCAATTACAAGGCACATTGCAGTGTTGCTACCGAATATCTGGATGGAGTTGGAAAGTGCCATTTTTAAGCTGCTAATCACTAAGTGGCGTGGGCTATGATTTCCCTACAAAAGCTTTCCTTTCTATGTGGTAGCATAACAATTATAACCACTATAGATATTCAAGCTAGTTTCTCTGATAAAAAGAGGAAGAAAAGGCTTAATGCGAGTCCTATGGTTGATTTTGTTTTATTTGCCTTTGGTCCATGAGAGCTTTAATTTGCTGACTCTTATCTCATGCTGAAAGATTCCTCTTTTCCATGGGCTCCAGGGGTCGGGGAGGATGACAGTTCTGAGGGAGTCGCCTGCAGGCATAATTTCTCAGAAGTTCCTGTGGTTGTAGTTTTACCTGTTGTTTCAAAGCCTGGCACCAGAAGTTAAAAGAAACCTATCCTTCTTTGAAGGTGAAAAAAGTCGTCTCGTGCTTCTTGCAGGTTTTATTTTGCTTCTGTCTTCAACGTGCAAAACAGGCACTTATGTGCACGCTGGAGTCCCCTAACATGACTCCCTGCCCGGCGAAGTCTTGCAGGTCTCCTGTGTGATGACTCCACAGTAAAATCATGAGCCTCTACAACCTCCAGGATGGCTGCTCTGTCATGCTGGCCAGATTGTCTTCTGTTGGGTTTCTCTATGGGTTTCAGAAGTTCTACTGCTTTTCAGACACTTTTGAGACTTGCCCTTGGTGCTTTGTTGAGAGGCACCTCAACAAAATCAGCTTGAACTCACCAAGCCAGAGAGAGAGAACCGAGCACAAGCTGTGGATAACCAGTCAAGCTATCTCGCTTGCCTGCTGTGGTTTTGGCTGAATTCCCTGTAAAACACACATCCTTGATCCTTCCCAGTAAGTCTTCTGCTGTGCAACAGCCCTCCAGCAACTAGCATCTGTCTTTAACTTGTGTTGAACTTGTTGGGTTACTTATATTAGCCCCTGATCCCAGACTTGCTAGGCTTGTGAAAAGTTCATTTTACTTGTGAAAGTGAAAAAATATTGCCTTATACTGCCCCTTTCTTGCCCATTTGAGTGTTCAGCTTTTTGTGTGCAAGATTTCTTAGGGAAAGGACTACTATTGCTGTTTTTAAAAGGGCTTTTAGGCGCCTTTACTGGCCAGAAGACAACTAACTCAGAGTGTATCTCTCTCAACTTGCCATCTCAGGGGAGGGAAGAGTAGAATGGTCTTCTTCTGTGCCATCAGTCACATTTATTTTTTCTTAATATCTGTAGGGCTTGTCTTTTATTATAAATTGTATCCTTTCGTCCTTGTGGTCCTTTCACAGGTTTTCGACTTATTCACTCATCTTCAGTATTTGTACTGCACTTCACATTTCCAGAGCACCAAGAAACTAATGAACTCATCACAAAGACTTTTACTGTCATTTTTCAGAATTGTTAGTGACAGACCTGGGGGTATGGTGTAGTAATTCAGTCTGATATGTTGATATTGCTCTCTAAGATAAGCATGAGCATCATAAACTACTGCAACTGGTTTGGAGGAGTTGATGAGAAAATGGAGCCTTTACTCTGCTGCCTATTACAAATGTTTCAAAATCCGTTTGGTGCTGTTGGTCCTATGTTCCCAGTGAGAGTTTTCTGCAGCACGACATGCTCTTCTTCCTCCGTTCTCTGTCAGTGAAACCTCTGTATATCTGTACCAAGCTGCTGTATCGACCAAGGGTCAGCGTCTCACACTGAACTTCAGTGTATTGATTTCAGGAGATTGGCTGATCTTTCTTCTTGGAATGGCGTGAATTTCCTGGTGGTTTAAAGCAGCGATTTTTTTGTTAGTTTTAGTTTTCTATCATAAACTAAAGTTACCCATGCAATCCATCGCTTTTGCCAAAGTCGAATCAAGACACTTATACCATATTTTGTCTTAATACATCTAGTATTAGAGATTGGCACCAGACAGCATCCCAGTGCATGATGCCCTTTACCTTGACGATGGTTTTCCCAAAGACTAACCTGAATGATTCATGTTTCTGATTACTTCTGAAAAAACCATGAGCATCAAGACCTGATCATTTCCTTCTTGTTTGCAGCTAGCTCTTGTGGCTGTACTATCATCACATCCCTCTCTACTCTTCTCCTCTGTAGAGGAAAGAGCTATGTTTGCCCATCACATTGTTTTTCCAGAGTTCAGGCAGTTGACTGTGACTCTAATTTTTCGGCCGCTGTACTATCGCATTACAGCATTGAATGTACAACCATTTATTTTCTAAGCAATTTTCTCTGGGTATAACACTAGAAGAGGAGAAAGGAGGCATTCCGTTCAAAACCGCTGCCGACCACTTGTGGAGGGAAAATGATCAATGCCCATGGAGTAAGAGTAAATCTGAGACTATGTGGTCTAACACCTGCTTCTTTCCAATGCACATCGGGTCAGCAGCACAGAAAGTTGGTTTTTGTACTTTTTTTGGTGTGTATTCTTTTGGACAACATAACATGAGCTATGCAAGGCAGAGTCTGAAAGCAGGCACTGAACCCATAAATAGGACATTTGCAGCAGTGTTCAGTGGTTGGGTAATTTAAGCAGAAGACAACAAGCGCAGCTGATGGGATTTGGTTGCTTGCGTTTGGATTTGGTATGTCTGCGTTTCTGCTTCTGCGAGACTGGCAAGCACGACTGCTTGTGCTTTGTAGCTTCTCATGTGCCGTCACCTTGTCATCTGAATTTGACTTCATGCGTGCTGATTTCTCTGATAAAAATTCCTGATATTTTTGCATTTTGCTAGTTGCAACAGCCACATCTTGGTTTAATTGTGCTCTGCAGCTTTCACAAATAAATTCAGCCATCTGTGGTTGTAGACCAAATACATGCCTTTTCTTCGCATGTTATCATCAATATTAATGTGACTAATCTTTAGCACTGGCCTGCATCATTCTAAATAAACAAATAAGAGCAGTTGTAGCTTGCAGCTATCAAAATCCTTTGGTGTTCTATTTAATAAGAAGCGATAATGTTCTCACTGACTCGTAGAGTGGAGAGAGGAGCGCTGGACCCCCCACCCCCGCCCCCATTACATTAACGGTTTATACAGACCTCCACTGTAATCTGTTGCAAAATTAACACAGACAGTTGGTAATGGATTTCATTGCCACGGCAGGACAAGAGATACACCTTTAATAAACTGATTGTTAAATGATGTAGTCTCAACCTATGCTTATGTGATCAGGGTAAACCACGCTCTTCAGCTACGTTGAAAGTATGCATTGGGGCTGGGAAAATGGAACAGATTTGGAAATTTTTGTAGTTAATGTTTGTTGATTCAGCAAGGACGTTACTACAGGCAAATTCATCCTAATTGGTACTCAATTAAGCCAGAGCTCTGAAAGTGGTTTAATTTGATAAGGGTACTTTTGGCCTTATTTCTATATTTAAAATCTTTACCTATTTTAGAGACTAAATTATTTTTTATGGACACATAAACCCAGCTATTTAGTTAGACACAAATGTAGGGCAGAATGTAAGTAATATGTGCATCAAGACAAAGATACTATGATTATAAAGATACACGATCTTTAAGTCCTGCTCTACTTTAAAACGTCACATGACCAAAGTTTTTTTGTTCACGACAAAACGACTTCAAGTCCAAAAATTAGGAGAACGCAACAAAATAATATTTTTATTGCCCATCTCAGTGAAGATGCATTCACAATTATGAGATCCAAAAAAGAAATGTATTACTCGTTAGTTAAACATTTTTTTTGGGTGACCTTGGTGGTGTACCTGTGGGATGTCATCCCCGGTGGGTTGGTGGGGAATGGACAAGTTAAGGGAGATGCAGGCCCACCTATCTGACCTCTACAGCTTCACACAGCTCCTGAAATGTGCAGATCCCTCCCAACCAGAGCTTCCTCGCAACCCTGCCTGACCCTTTCTGCCCATCTCACCACCGCAAGGTCCACTTAGCTTTAACGATCGTTCTTTATAAACACAGATTGATTTAAATATGTTCAAGATCGTTTTTTCTGACAAGTGGTTCAGACAACATGAATACACTGATTCAGAGAGACAAAACACTGATGTAAAGTGATGAATCAGATCAAGGCAGGACAATTGTATCAGTATGTTTGTATCAAGAGAGCAGAGAGACTACATTTATCCAAAGCCCTTGACTTCCAAGGTCAGAACAATCTAATGTGAAATACGTTTTTTGAGCAATTTACATTAAAATCAAGGAAAACAGTGTGTAGGGGTGTTTGCTGGGGACATTTCATAGTGCCACCATATGTCACAGTCACAACACAGACCGAGAGATGGCTTTAGGCCATGGGAGAGGTATGGCTTTCCAGTCATGCAAAGGACCACGTGAAAAACTACATGCGTTTTGTAGCCCAAAAGCAGGAATGTGCTAGGAGGTTGTTGCCTTGTCTCCCTCACTGTTGTTCGCAATATAACATCTTTTTGCCTCTGTCACCTTGTCCTTCTGCAAACTGTGAGTAAAGACATTTGCTTGTGAGCTAGGCCATGGCTGGTTCATCTGAGGATGTCACTAAGGGAGACTGTAGTGAGAATGTCATTTCCCTCCAGCAAGGGTAAGTGGCAGAGATTGTGTGGGCGAAGGGCCCAACAGCAAGCATAGTACAACTTTCCAGCTCTAGGAAGTATCCTGAATAGCAACTCATTGCATAACTGGTAACTAGTGTAGCAATTCCTGGTCTGATGTTGTGCATCAATAGCTTTTGGCAATCTTACAGGATTTGTGTATCAGGATTTTACATCAAGCTACCAAATGGGAAGTCCCTTAGACAACAGATTACTTAATATTACAACAGAAAAAAATGAGTAGAAATTAAGTAATAACCATTTTTAGTATGGAATGTAAATCAAAAAGAACAAAGCCAGCTACAACCCATAAAATACACTGTGGAGCTTTTTCATACAGATTGTGTGGTTTCTTCCGAGGGTGAAGTATGACCTTTAGACTCTCCATGAGAGTGGGAGCAATTTGATTTCCATCAAAGGGAATAGCAGGCATATCTAATGGCTTTAAACAGTGTTTGGATGCAAGACGCAATATCTTGGTCTTTTCTGAATTAAGTTTGCATGTATTAACTGGCATTCAAGAATCGATGTTCGACAAACTGATAGCTCTGGAGCTGCTCTCTGCGTGTCAGCTGAAATGGAAGCGGAGATTGCCTGTAAAAAGGGGTGTTGAATACTGCTACTTACCATCAACACAGAGACACTAAGTATAAGAGTAAGGGTAGAGCTTTGGGCGAAAGCCATGAAATAAGCTTTTTTTGAGAAATACACTGCAAATGAGCTAAGAGCTCTCCCTCTTGCATTGTTATCTAATTTTAAGCATCCAGTGGTTGCTCTCACCAGCAATAAGAAAGCCTAAAAGCTGACCTTGGTGTTATCATGACTGTAGGATTCCCAGTATTTGAATGAAACCAGGTGTATAATACACATCCGTATCTTCCCTATTCGAGTATAGTCACTCTACACAAGCTACATTTTAGTCTCTCCAGAAGTGAAGATGACAAAGTCACAGCACGCTGAACCAAGCGCTTCATTAATTTGGCCGGTTCTTAAGTTGAGAAGTCGCAAAGCGCTGCTTTTACCTGATGATGATCTAACTGAATCTGGACCCGAGAGAGCTGTTCTTAGCACGGTCCCGGTGGGGTTGTGTCAGCGAGATGTCAGTGAGAATGTCTTCAGATTGTGAGATGGAGGTGCAAGAATTGGGTATACCCCTGAATAATTTTCTTCTAAGGAGTGAGCAACTTTGTCAGCGCCAGCTCTGATAATCTGGTGGTATTCATATGCACAGTCTTTCTTTTGGTCTGTGTTAAGGGATATGAGGGATTTCATTTTTTTCAGAGTTGGACTCTGTGGTGTTCTTTTACTGCCAAAAGCCAAAGGCTTCTGCATTTGCAGGGGATTTGTGAAGGCGAATATACTTTGGAATAGATCTGGAATTGGAATTTGATGGACTGATCATTGCAATGCTTTTTATCTTTAACATCTGGACTAAAACTAAGTTTGCAGTTCAGTTTCTAAATATTAAGAGTCTGCTTCAGAGAGCTGCTGAAAGCCTGAAACTCCCACTGTTTTCAGTCTTTCGCATTTACTCAGCTTCCTAAAATTTGACCTCTTTCATTTGGGAGCCTGACACTTGGCTCTCAACTTTCTAATGTCAGTCTGCATTTCATTAGCACATCAAAAAAGCTTTTTATCAGTCCTTCCACTGAGATGTAATATCTTTTCCAAAATTCATAGGTGGATTTTGAACTAATATTTTAAGTCTGGACACGCTTACAGTTGCTGTCTACTTTTCATCTGTTTAGAAGCCGATGAAAATCAACATTTCTAAATTTTTGCACATGGTGATACTGGATCTTCTCATAGCAGTGTGATGATCATTGTAGACTATTGATTTTCTCACAACAAAACCCTAGTAACTTAGCAAGCACCATTCAGCTTTAGGAATTTATGTATACAAACAATGTATTTTTCCAGTATGCAGGGCCTCAGGAATACTCCCTACTACCTGCCACCTTTCTTCTGAAAGAGATGTAACTCCATACAGTGTTCAACAGAAATTCCTCCTGCTGAGGATGGAGGTTAGACAGCATTCTCTGCCTTCTTACACTGAGAATAGACACCGTTCTCTGACTTCTTACACTGAGAATATGAAGTTCATTTCAAAGTTACGTGAGTGTTGCTCTTTCAGCACACCAGACCTCAATCTCCGACAAGGGAACCCCACTGCCAAAGCATCTTGTAGCGTTCTTACCCAGAGACTCCCCCATAACCACCACATAGCAGCACTTTGAAAATTGACCTCCCTCCTTTCCCTGGCATTATGTTCCCTCAGACAGTCCCAGTGTAGACTTGTTATTCGTTTCACCATCATGGAAATGTTCTGCAAAATGTTCTCTTTAATGAGTGAAAAAGAATTTACGATCTCCTCCTCATCAAGCAATGTATGTGCTGCCTTAAATCATACTTCGATAGATCTCTGAATGGCATGAGTAATTAACAGCCTTTATAGAAGCTTTGTAATAACCAGTCACATCAAAGGGTAGTAATACACCAGAAAATAAACTAATAATTAAACCAATAAATCTTTTAAACATCAGTGGATTAAAAACTCCTTTGAAAATAAGCATGTCCACTAGCCAACATCTAAATGATGGACATTGTCCAAGAAACTCATATGATGCTGAACAGAAGATGCAACAAATGTCCATCACACAAAGGGATTAGTCTTGGTGGTTTATATGATATGAAATACGTACTCAGTCATGCGCTGCCTGGCAAGCATTCAGTAGCAAAATGCCCACGTGTTTTGAAACCATTTAGGTCGGGCAGTAGCACAGATCAAGAAGAGCAGATCTGCAGAGCAGAACGGTTGCTGCTGAAGGTCTGACATCCTTGTTATGCATTTTCGTGGTTTTATTTGGACTGGTCCTGTGTGGTGAATACTGATGGGAGTACCGTAGATGCACTGCTGGAGGATATCCTCCAGCTTTGTTTTATTCTGAAGGAATCCAGTTTGTCTACTTGGAAACTGCTACGTGAAGAAAACATGAGGGCAGCAGGGCCTACGAGGAGGTTTAATTCAAAGCAGCATTTCCCATCTAAGCTAAAGCACTAACATAGGTGCTCTTCAACAAGCAGGAAGGACAGGGAAAAATGTCCTTAAATACTTTCTGTTCTTGGGATGTCTTACTCTGCATCACGCTTTCTCATTGTGGGGTTATAGCTGCAACCTCAGTTACCCACATTGCTTGGGTTATGTACAGGGCAAATAAAAATATTTTTACTTAGATGTCATCAGGCCTGGGCTCAAAGACAAATCATATTCTACTGCCACACAGCTAAAATGCAGGGATTACCTTGTGGGCCACCGTCCACGCCTGGTGAAGAGTCCAGTTCGTATCATGCCCCAGGCAGCTGCACGGCCAGTCACCGCCGCACCGCATGGGGGCTGGCCAGGACGCGCTGCGGACACTGCGTCTATAGACACCGTGAATTCACAGCCGTTTGCTATGATAGAGATGAAAGCCTGACAGGACCTATCATATAGCATTCCGTGAAAATCTGAAACAATGTGGCGGGACTTTAATTTGATATACTTGATTTTTACGGTGCAAACTTTATGGTTTTTGAAAAAGGATATTATGGTATTGGTATTTCAAAGTTGACATTGTACCTAAAAGTAAAACTATACGTGTTATACAAGTCTCGAATAACTGGATAAATATTGCTAAGTACCGCTTAGAGAATGAAACACGGAGCTGCAGTACACCCACACACAAATAAAAATGCTATCTGCTGGGAGTTCTTTATTGTGTTGAGCAGAGAGCTATAAATGCACATTTAAATGGTGATTTGTATCACTACGTTATCTTATGTTTAGACTCTCAATGTAGAAATCAGAGCCTCACAAGCTCAGTTCACTATTGGATACCTGAATACATTCAAATAATTTTCTTACAGTCTTGTGGTGCAGAAAATGAAATTGAAAGTCTTCAGCCAAATTTCTTAGGACAACCCACCAAGATTGTGGAGTTTTGGGTCCATGAATGACCACACCCATGATTTCAAAATAAATAACAATGCCAGGTTACTAGCTAATGCTACACATGGAGAATTGTTGCAGCCAGAGGTGGTATCTTGGTATATTTTATTAAAGCAGATCTAGATAAATTCAGGACAAAATTTTCCCAATAAATGAGCTGTGTCAAGATACAGACTTAGCATGTAGCACCGCCAGCTTGTGGTTGTGAGTCACTTATGACAGAGATACTCAAAGAGATTCTTGGGTTTCTTTATGAGCCAAATGTGCCTTCCAAACCTTCCTGCAGTAACTCTAGAGCTTCCAGGCTTTGAGAAGTAATTTTAGGATGGTCCCAAGGAGTCCGGATGGGAATAAATCTGTCTGAAAACAATAAGTGGGGCTGTTCAGTTATGTTTTCCGCTGCGTTTCTTTTTCCCTCCATCAGTGTAAAACTGTAAACAGTTCCCACAGAGTATTCTCTATTTGCAGTTTGGCACTTGCTTCTTCCATTTGCTCCTTCTCTTTTTGTGATATTTCTGCACCTTTTATGAATGTCCACAGGATTTCAGTATCAAGCACAACACAGCAACGATTTAAAGTGTAGATTTTTCTCTTCGTTGTCTTCTTTCAAAGTATGGCCAAAAATCAATATGATTTTGCAGTTCTAACTTTTATTCTTTCAGTTCAAAGTCTAATCTTTCTTAAAAAGTACGTGTTTACACTGACACTTGCCTTACAAAGTTTGTCTTTGATCAGTCAGTGCTAATATACAGAGTATGACACAAGCGATCATAATTTTATTCAGAAACTAGAAATGGCAATTTAGCAGAGAAAAGAGGAGGATCTACGCTTTGTAAAAATACAAGCCCTTCTACTGTATTGGGAATTTCATAAAGTAGGAAAAAGAAGGAGCAAAAAGGAAAGGGGGAAAGGAGGGAAAAGAATGAACAAAAATGTACATGATTACTTGAAAGAGTGTGGCAAATTAAATTGTATCACCTCTAAAATTAAAATGCCCTAGTATAAAACTGTTCTTTTTTAGCTGTATCCATGGATGTGTGTGGTTTTCTAGCAGAAGGCTCAATTATCTAGCCACATTTTTGGCAATCGCATCTGTGTGGGGTCAGCGTAATGAATAATATGGACGATGACCAGGCATTTACAGATACACTGAATTATTAGAAAGTATTAAGAAACAAGATACTTTTAGATGCATGAAATCATGGGTGTGTCTCACAGAAATTTATTTATGTTAAAGTAAACTTTTATAGACCTTTCAGATAGGAACATTCCTAATCCTTCCTTTGAACATCTAAACTTCCTGAAAACTACACAGCATGTGACACAGCTGACATAAAAAAAAAATTAAGAGGTGGTATCTTCTTGTTGAATTTCTCAAATCAATGACTATGAAAATTCATTAGACTGTCTGGAAGACATGATGGGAAAGTAATTTGGGGGCAGTATGTCCTTTCAGTCATTGTTTAGAAGCCACCAGACAGGTGGTGAGCAGCAGCTCAGAAGGGGAGGCTCCCTCCTCTGGAAGTGTGGTGACGAGCCAAGGCTGGCTCTGGCATGCTTGTGGGTGCAGAGCTGAAACCTTTACCGAGTGCTTAGAGAAGATTTTTGGCAGTCCTGGCAGGTCCTAGAAGGCATTGCAGATAAGGAGCAAAAATGCTCCCTGGAAAGTCAGAGGAGGGAGGAGGATGTGGCCAGTGCCTTTGGAAAAATGAACTGAGACAGGGCATGGGCTCTCCTGCCTTTCCCGTTGACTGCCCTGCGATGTGTTGGTGTCAGAAATAACATTTTCTGCTGTGCCTCTGAGGCTGGGACAGTGAGGGAGGAGGCGGACTGTTAGGTGCAGGATGTAAAACACATGTGTGTACCTTCCCCAGGGCCTGGCTGTGCTCAGCCTCTCCTCAGCACCTCTCCATGGGTTCAGCCCGGCTTCCATGCATATTACTTCATCTTCCATTCCCTGGCATCTCAGGGAAGCATAGTTCATCAAGGTAACTGGCAGATTTTTGGTTCTGGTTAATGCTACAAGTTTTTCGGTGAATATGGACTTGTGCGTGTTTTCCTGCACGTGAAAAAATGACTGGGCAGGAACTAAACCTTCTTGTATTGATCCACGATTTCCATGGTCTGATGGGTGTTGTATTTGCAGATACAGTCCCCTTGTCCTCACGGAGGGCTGGGCAGAAACCTGAGCTGGGAGGAGAAAGGAACTGTGATTGGGTCTGCCATAGCCCTTGCTGACAAGCAGATGGCTCTCATGTTTTGTCCCAGCTGAAGGTTTTCCATGCCCATGGCTCCATTCCTAAATATAAGGAATTTTAATAATAAGGCCTTGAGGCTGTAAAGGTATAGATCACCGCTACATGTAAAAAAGAGTGGTTTTTTTTCTTGCTGGGGCCCTGAGTGTAGTTTTGCTGCATGGTGATAGCAGCGTTCTGCAATGCATCTCATCTGGGAAAGGTGTAGGTCATTTGTATGCTTTGTAGGATACACACGTGAACAGATACGCATGCGATATCTCCTCTGTTCCCTTCTAATCTTCAAGGTGGAGACAGGCCTGTTTGACCCGATAGAGAAAGAGGGAAACCAAACACAAACCATGGGATCCAAGAGCAAAACTCCCTCTTTCCTCATGCCAGGGAAAGCATCTCCACGGTATCAGCAGGGAGAAACCAGACTCTGCTACACGGGGATGTGAACTGAATACAATCAGAAAGGCTTAAAATGAATACATGTGGTTTTGACAGCCGGGGCAGCTCCAGGGGCCCCACAGGGTCCCGTGGGTTCCTGGCACCAGCTGAGGACCCACCAAGGGCTATGACTACCTGTCGTGGGCGTGCAGCGTTAGGAACTGAGCAGTGTCCGTCCCAGTAAGGTTACCTGGCCTTTTCTGTTCCTGAATCACTAGCCGAAACCTCAAGCGTAGGTGGCTTTCTAGAAAGGCGATCAAGCTTGCATGTGAACACAGGGTAATGTTCTCTCTCTGACCTTTTCAAGCTCCCAGGAGAGATGAAAAGAATTGAATCCCTGCCAGGGGAAGGGTTTAAGTTGACACGACGATTCTCAGATTAAGCGTCTGCCTGCCAATGCTTTTGCTAACTTAAACTGCATCTTCTTCCATAAATTTTCCTGCCTTTTGTCATTCAGAACTGCTGTTAAGAAACAGTTTAAATTAGTTTTGTTTTGGTCCTTTTTAAAAGCTTCTGCTTTTTCAATGTTTGCACTCTTCTAAATGGATCAAATCAATCTTGCAGTACAACTAGGACTTTTCCAAAAGGGGGAGGGGAATGAGTTGGAGAAGTCACTTTTGTGTCTCCTGAGGTGTATGGACCCCGTACCCTCTGAGGCAGGGCTGGACACCTTCAAGGGGACCTGGCGCCTGGGGCAGAGCCATGGCCCATGGTCACGTTGTGCCCTGTCCTCTTGGTGAGACCTTGTGTTGAGCACCAGTTCAGCGAGGAAGCGAAGTACGCATGAACGATGAGCATGTGCTGCGTACTGCTCACAGGTTTTTTGTATACTTGCTACAGAATTAGATGATCTTTCTCCTCACTGAACTCTGATTTGCACACCACATTCCAGGCTCTCTTTCCCTCTTTATTTCAACAGTAGAGATGTCATAAAGAAATGAGTTTAAAATAAAGTGGTTTATTTCCTTTCTCTGCTTAAAAATGGGTAAGAATGTATGAATGTATGAATTATTTTCTTTTTTAATGCTTATATTTCAGTACTTTTACTTTTTTACTTGCATGTTAATACTCTTTCAAGTTATGAATATGCAAATGCAGCTGATGAAACTTTTCCAAACCACTCTTGCATTGTCCATTGACAAACAAAAAAACCCCACAAGGAGACAGCATGGCATGGTAGCATGTGCAATAGCCATGTACCAGAGCAGATCTATCACCAGCTGCCTTAGTTTCTCCCCCTATTAAATGATACATAACCTTCACTCTTACAAATGTTTGAAAACCGTAAAGTGCTCGAGCGAACAATTGCAGTAATGAGAGATTGTACGTGGTTTGTCAACACAAATAACTCAGATACTGAAGCCTGTATTGCAAGTGTTGCCTGGGAAACCTATGTACAGCATAATGAGTTTCTAAACCCACCACACAGAGTATAGTGTCGTACATAAGGAAAAAACAACACACTTCATACCAGCTCTCAGCCAAGGTAAGAAGAGGGTAACAGGAACACCAGGGCACATTGTGCTGACCAGAATCACAACCACAGTGCAAGCTTGCATATCTAAGTGTGCAGCTTGAACAACCGTGGACAGGCTGTTAAATCCCTTTTATTACAGTCGATCGCTTATGGATTTTATTTTTTTTCTTCATGAATACTTAATGCAACATATAATTAGACGTGGCAAGTGAATGCCAGGTCTGGAATTAAGACTTGAGCTTTCTTGGCTTTCATTTTAATGCTCGTATTACCAGACACACTGGGAAGGTTTGCAAGAGCTCTTGGCACGGGTGAGTGCCCCACTGGAAGCCCATAGCTTGGTGCTGTGTCGCGCTGGGAGGAAGGGCTGGGGTAGTCACTGTCAAAAACCGGCCCCTGCTATGTCATGACCAGGCAGAGCAGGGTTTTGGTGTTGTGTTGTCAAAAGCAAAATTGTAATTTTAATGCTTCCCCTGTTTATTTTTTGACTGGGCCTATCAGCCAGTCCATCTGTTGCTGTAGGAGCTCCTGGGAAACAAAACCTCTCTTTCTGCAATGAAATCAATCACGGGCAAGGAATAGTTACCCTTTCTTGGCTCTTCTCCGCTTGCAAGTGGCTTGTGCACTTGACGCTGAAGAGAAGACCCACTGGTGACAAGTTGCCGCACTCATCAGTAAGGGCACAGCTGCCCTTTCAGGTGTCTCACGCTTTGAGATTTTGCCTCAGATCACTCAGAAGAAGCAACGATGAGGAAAGCATGAGTAAAAATCCTGGAATAGGAAAGAGTGGAATGGGATTGTCTGCTGTGGAATGATGCTGATACACTTGATTTTCCATTTTTTAAAATCTCTGAATATGTAAAGATGTCACAAACGTCATTAGAAAAACACAAAAATATACTAATGATTAAAACAAATCAATCACATTTTCCTGACCAAAAACTATGTTAAAACTGATTTGAAATATTACGCTTTATTTTTGTATCTCCATTGCTGTAACCAGTGCTCTCATTCATACCAATGAAGCAAAGGCTATGGAGAGCTACACCTCTGATTTAGGTTTCCTTCTGAAAAAGTTCTGTGCGGTTGTTTATCCACGTGTAATCGAGCTTAGCATGGGATAAGAGACCGTTTTATTGTATTTAAATGCACAAACACTTTTAAAAAACATGCAGTTTGGGGGTGACAGATTCCCTTGGTAAACTATATGAATGGTATTGATTATTGTTCCAGACAGATATTTTTAAAAATCAGGCTATTTTAACATTTTTTAACAAAATATTTTATAATAATAGTGCTTTCAAAGCTTTAATAAATAACAATACTTCTGACTGATTTTGTTTGGCCAGTGAGCTTTAATTAATTATTAACAGTACCTTCAGTGGGATGCACATTCTGACAGGAGTCCTTGGCTCGTCAAAGAGAACAGAACCAGGGAAAGACGTTCTAACAAATTACAACTCCCTGAAAGCAGTGCTTTACTGTGAAAAAACACCCCCTAAATTTAAGCTGACTCAGAGTAGCCTTTTTCAGGTCATGACAATATATCATCAAGGTTTCAGGAGTGCTGAAATGTATTATTTTAAAAAATGAAAATAATAACGTTACAACATTTTGGAGGGCTCAAAATGTCCTATTCTTGCAGTTCTGCTTGGAACTACTTTCTGCAAGTGGGACTTGTCACAAAAAGGAAATTCCAGAGCTTGTTTATCTCTAAACTCAAGCCATCCTGCATACACAGAATGACCTGGAAAGATAATCAGATTTATTAGCTATGCAAAATGCTATATCTGCAAAGTGGCTCTTCTGCAGTTGCTTCCTCTCTACAGGAACAGCACATTTTCATGTTGCTTTGTTACTGTGACAGTTTTGTTCTAATTATAACCGATCAGATTCAGATACCTTAATAGCTTTGCAACCACTAATTTTAATCAGAACTGAGCGCACTGAGAGCATGCCACAGAGTAGGTAGTCAGCCCTGCTTCCATGCACTGCTGCTCAGAAGAAAAAAGGGATGTTTAAATCAGGGGAATTACCCAAAGGGTAAATTTGATCCACTGTTTTTACAGACAAAGAGAAACACAAACTCAAGGGGGCAAATGTAGAGGTATACAGGCTGGTATCTGTCATAGTTTGGGAGCCACAGCTGTTTAAAATTGTAGGTTTTCAATGGCAAGCCTCAGCCATCGCTACAACTATTATTATTATTTTATCAAGCCTAATCCTAGGGAGCATTTTAGGCTGACAAAAGCCTTCTAACTCTTTGTTTATTCATTGCACCTGTATATCACCCTCCACACCTGCTGAGTTAAAGTCCTGTTTCTCCCTACTTTAAAATCTGTTCTCGCAGGGAACAAAGGTCTTTGATAAAGACAATTGCCTTGGTGAGGAAAGCAGCACATCTTCAGATCTAAATAAAAACGAAGACACCCGGTGAACTCTGAGGACTGTGGTAATTAAAAAAAAATAAACAACCAAACCAAATATGGCCAAATCAGCTGTGGTGAGAAGACCTGCACATCATACTGGAATGGGTATGGAGTGGGTTGCAGCAGGTCAGGCCACGATGGCTGCTGAGGACACTGCCTGTGAAGGAAGCTGTCCCCGGGGTCACAGTCCCCACGGCTTCGCACTGGCGCCAATGGCTCTGCCCTAACCCTGTGCTGCACCATTCTCCAGCACTTGATCCCAATGCTTTCATCAGTTGGTCAGCGATAATCTTGGCAGAATTTAAAACTGTGACCTGCAAATGAATGATATCGTAGCTCGTGACCCGCTAGCACTTGCAAGATACCCACTGTACCTCTTAAAATTCAGGCACTTCAGGCGAAGGGCTTAAAACATGCATGTCGCTACTGAAGGACTGAAGCCCTAATTAATGTCATTAGGCTTATTTATTTTTCCTCCATCACCACCCATCTCTCCCTGCACCTTGTCTGCTTCTTGGAAGGCTTTAAATTTCATTCCAGTGTAAATAATAAAATAAAGGATCATAAATCTTTGCCTAATCAGTTTCAGGGACTGCATTTAATTTTATGGAACTATCAGATGACATCCTTAGTTTTAAAAGCAGTTACACCTAAGTGCAAAAATAACTCCCTCTTCCCTGCCCTATTGACATAAGGTCCTTTACAAAGAATGTTATCAGCTCTGCTTACAAGTTTTAAGGGTTTTTCCTTCTTAAATTATGAAAGACAAAAATAATTTAGACTATTTCTTTTTCTGTGGTATCTGACTGTAGTGATGTTTTTATATGCAAAATATTAATATAAAATTGTTATAAAAAAGACCCTTGAGCTCATACAATTATTCTTCAGTGAAGATGGTAAGTAAAAACTGCGTAACCGAGTTTAAAGGTTTTATTTTGGAGTTAGCGAAAGAATTAGGCTGTATAAATTTGGTTCACACAGAACTGATTTGATCTGATTATGAAATGGTTAGTGTGAAAACGGCAATTCAGGGAAACAGGTAATATAGCCAATAAGCTATATTGGAATAAATTGCTGAGGTGGTGAAACATGTCATTAACAGCCACTTCTGAGCAACTACAGGTAAGGAGAGAGACTGACGATCCAAAAACTTCCACCATGCCTCAAAGATTCTGCAGGGTGACCAGGATGATGCAGGAGTCTTGTCTCCTGAACAGCTTGTCTTGTACCGAGGGATGCAGAACAAAACAAGTGTATTTACAATATTACTCAGTTACAGCATCTAAAACTAAAATAAGTAAGAAAGGGGTGTCGGATCATCCTGTCCTTTCTTTTTCCAGTATAGAACAATTTGTCTCTTTTAAGAGGCATTTACTAGCCTCTCGCTCTTCCCTTAAGTACATTGTAGTTAAATGACTTTCTATAAATAACAGAATCGCAGGTATTGATT
Organism: Rynchops niger; assembly: GCA_013400035.1. Lineage (NCBI taxonomy): Eukaryota > Metazoa > Chordata > Aves > Charadriiformes > Laridae > Rynchops > Rynchops niger. The sequence goes on from VXBH01009485.1 coordinate 345,924, forward strand.
ACTTTTAAATTGCAGTAGTGTTGCATAATACAATATTGGCAGCTGTGCTATGATAAAACAGCATGTTATATTCTAGTTGAGTCGACGGAGGCCTGACTCAACCCCAGCGCCCGTACGACTGGCGGGTGCTGCTGCCACCCGCAGGGAACCGGCACTTGGCTCACCAAATGGGTCTTTACAGGCTATGCAGACTTGATAGCAAGTAGACCTCCTTTAAGCTGATCTTTATATAATTAGCTTAGAAAAGATGGCTCTGAGTCAGAAGGAAATCCAGAAGAGCTCTCATGTAGCTAGCTGAAAAGCATGAAGTCAGGGGTGACTGCATACACGTGGAAAAAGATGTGGACTCCTGAAAATGGGAGGTAATGCTTATTCTTTGTTCCTGAACGACTCTTCTTCCACCAACTTATCCTTCAGTAATGCTCAAAGTTATTTTTAGGTTACAGTTGTACTTCTTGAGGGGGTGCCAGATAATTTTCTAAATTTGAGCACTGGTCTGACTCACCAAGGTATACTTGAAAGCGTTTTTTCCATGTAAATGAAAAAAATGCTTCTCCTTCTTTTCTAGAGTTCTAATGGAATTAATCCATTGCTACAGGGATTTATTAGGCCGTTAATTAGCTTCTTACAAGTATCATGGTTCATTTACATTTCTGATTATGACACTTCCTTGTGTGCCTTTTGAACTTTTGTGATTCTGTAATTGCTTGGCTAAATAGTTAGAACTGAAAGCCCCACCACGTGTTCATTATGTATCCAAGTATCTCCTTCTAATTATGACACATGAGCACGTCAAGGATACAGCGGAAGGCTGTGTATATTGAAGACCTCCCTTCCAAATCCACCAAGAGTAAATGCTCCAGTAAGGAGCAGAAACAGTCTAGGGTGCTGCAACTCTATATTGTACCCCCACCCCCTCAAAAAACCCCATAGGGAAAATGCAGGAGGAAATGTGACCATATGCCCATGCAATACTCCACAAAAGCCTCTGAAATCACAAGTATGAGGACGCAATCCTGGAAGCTTCTCTGCTTATAGTGAGAGAGAGAGAGCAAGCATTAAAAATGTAAGAAAAATGTTGGAGTGATTCAGTATTCATTTGCGATTCTTAGCACAGAGTGATTAGTTCCAAATTCTTACGTATTTCCTGCTAGCTAGTGACACTAACTTTTAAGATCCAACATGAAAATGGTAGTTATGCTGAAGTTTGAGCACAGCTCTAACTTCTTCATAGGTTTCCATCGCACCCTTTGCTGCTATATTAAGAAAAATGCGAAATTGAAAGTACAGCAGAAAAACCCCAAACCGCTAAACACGCGCTACTTCAAGCAGAAACATACAGTGCACAAATTCAATACAAGTGCTCCTGTCCAGCATATCCATTCGGACCTCATGGCATGTTCTGTCACCAATGGCAATCAGGGTCTTGATTACACCATTAAAATGTCATCTTGTCTTCTCTGTTAGTGAAAAGTGGAAAAAATTATTACCTGTTTGTTCCATCAAACAGGACACCTTTTGTATTTTGCATATACTTGCCTTGAATGGATATTTTAAATAAAGGCAGTTGGTCGCTTCTGGACTTGCTTAGGAAGTGTCAACTTGCAGTCTTGCCATTGTTATTTTCATGTGTCATTTAATCAGAATACTGTATCAGGTCTCCCACCATGATTTCAAGCTGCTACTTCTCTGAGTTTCCAAGTACTTAGCATCCTTAGAAAGGCATTCAAACACTTTCTTTAAAAGTTGCGTTTAGAGACTATAACTGTCTTAGTCACTATTTGGCTGGTGTGGTTAGCAAAATTATTGTCGTGAATAATACCAGTCTTAGAGCTGACAGAAACACTCTGTAGCATTCGAAGTTTTTTATGTACTCAGTGTAATTTAGTGTAAATACAGTACTTCATAATATATTAATGGAAAACTTTCATTATGTCTATTAAGAAAAATAGGATGGCTGAGTCTTGGGAAAAAAAGTTGGGCTCGCTGTGCGGTGACGCTCTTTTTTAAGTGCAGCTTACTTAAAATACCAAAACAAGAGCTGAACCGGTTAGGAAAAAATGAGACAAATTAAATACAATCCTTTGTTTTTGTTAAAGACCCGTGTTTTTGTTACCGTTCTTGAACGCTAGAGCACATATGCACAGGAATAGGTTTCCCGTGAATATAAGCCCTTGTGCTGTAAAGCTGGACCAGAGTGATAATCAAATAACTGTGCCTGTACCAGCGCTTCATGGATTTGGTACTAGGACTCACGAGTGCCTGTGCGCTCTTAGGGCTGCTCCCAGGCTAATACTGCGATGAAGATGTATACGGAGACTTGTGGTGTCGTGTCACTTGTAAAAAATCTTTCACGTTCCTGTTGGGAGGAAGACATAATACTGTAGTGATTATTGGTTTAGTGTTCAGTAGTGGTAACTGAACAGCTTGTATCTTTATCTTAGGGATATGGATGAGAACATCAACAATATCACATTAGCTGTTTCCTTTCTATAGGTCTAGCTATAGCATGTGAGATCAATCCAACATTTCTTGACAAGTTCCCAGTGGCATTCTTCATGTTCTCATGGAGAGAGAGAGATTACACCCTTGATATTTGGCTTCAGTCACAGACATTTATTCTTTGCAAGGTATTATTGACCTAGGCTGGACTCTATATTACCTCCAATTATTATTTATGCACTAGCAATGGTTTTTTTGTCAGTTTTGTGTTTGGCTATTGCTATACATCAGGTTTTAAACAATATTTTTTTAAAAAACAGATTCATATCGAGCTGTCTCCACCAAGCTTCCTCCATCAAATCTGTTTTCAATATGAAACACCTATACATTGTACTGCTCACTTGATGCTGGTGATGGTGGTGGCTTTTAGGTCTTTCAAGGAAGATTGGTAACCACCCTTATGTTCTGTTAAGTGTCTTAAAGGTTTGATTAAATGGGTGCTGATAACCAGAACAAGACAAGTGCAGCAACAAGGTTATTTGAAGAAATCAATACCGCTGTTTATATGACTGAAGGTGTTGAGAAAAAGTCTAGGTGCCACTGAATACTTGCAAAACTGAATAGCGATAAAATTACTAAATCTAAAATAAAATCAAGATGTAGGTTTACCTAGTAAACCGGCTATACCCAGGAATGTCAATACCATGTCCGACTATCAGAACTTGGTCTTTTGACCTCGGTCTCATAAATCTATTTAGTATTACAATGTTTAGAGAATCCTGTGTGGCAACATGCAGTATACTTGGACTGTTGCCTGTAACAAGTAATTTACAGTCCTTCTTTAGAAGACGAGTAGGTTCAGAGAAAGAGTTCATGAAGATATGGAAGGCAGATCAAATTATTTGCTGAATTTACGAGAAAATATTCTCCTGAACTCAAAATCAGCATAACACCACATGATCAACCCTCACCTCATGGCTTTGCCACTCTGTCACAAACATACTGCTAAAAGGCAGTAATTTTCAGACCAGCTGCAACTCTTGCTGAAGTCAGTGAAGGCTGCAGTGGTTTGGCACCACTCAGATTCATAATCACTCATGGCTTTGAGAAAATAACGATCAATAGAGAAACTGTAAATTAGAAAAATCTCCAGATTGTTGCTATTAATGCAAGTTAATGATCCCTCAGACTAAATACAGTCCAATAAATACAGCATTGCTCTGCAACTGAGATAAGAGATGATGATTAAATTAATGTTACTGTGGCCGAGAGTCTGAATTCAATGCAACTAATATCCAGTGATTTGTTAAATATAGATTCAAATGCATTCTTTTTATGTAAAAGTCCAGTGTATGCTTTCAACAGCCTTCAAATACAGTTCTTAACCTTTCCCCTAGGAATATCAATTCAGAGGTCTTGCAGTTCAAATTTACATTAACAAAAAAGGGCCAACTTGGGCTGTCATATATAGGTTCAAATCTATTTAATCCAATATATATAAATACATACAAATAAAGAGCATATATTTATATATAAAAATATATATAAAGAGCAAACTAAGTCACAGCAATTGCATAATATATAACATCTTAATCACGGCTACGGCTTATTTACTTCATAGCTGCAGCTGGTGTTGTGTACCTGCTTATACCAGTTAAAACCTGCAAGTAAATTTTCTACTTTCTAAAGATCAATTCAAATAAATGGATCCAGTCTGAAAAATACCACAGTATTTGTCAGTCTTCAACTTAGGCTGTTCATGAAAGACAACTTTGTTTCTTTTTAAAATCCAGAAATTAAGCTGCCTTTCATCAAACAAACCAAAAGGCAAGCCCAGGATATGCCATTTAAATGTAGACCCTAAAGAGTTCTGAGGTTCAAACCAGTTCTTCAGGACCTTATTTTTTCAGATCTTTTACTGGGGAAAAAAATTGAAGAAAATAATTGAACTGGATTTCTTCGACTGAACAAATAGTGCTGAAAATAAGAAAGGCGTTTATAAATCTAGTTACAAATTTTATTACCATCATTTTATTTCCATGTGTTGTTAAACAGCTGGCACATTTCCCGACTCTGTTTGGCTGCACTATGAGTAGTGTCTTGCTTTTCCCAGACATGCTGCTCACAGAGGTACGTTGTTATCACGTTAGGATTGAAACTCTGCCACTGACACGAGCTTCAGTATGTATTTATTATTAATACAGAGAATCCAATAATGTTGTGAGCGTGCTGAATTAAAGGCAAAATCAAAGGCATTTTACCTGTCAAGACCTTAGTTCAGAGTTCTCAGTTTATCTTGCACTGGGTGACAATGTGTCATTGATTTCAGAAATGGAGCAGGCAGCTGCCTTCATTATACTGAACCAGTCTGGCAACTTCAAATCTGCGCTCAGTGGCAAATGTACTGCTTGTTCAAACCTCGTATGGAGCTTCCCGTGATTAGGCAGGTTGCGTCACGCTGGTATAGCATTGAATGTATCGAGTGTGCACTTCCTAAATCCGTCTATCAGTGGTGAAGGCATCTACTGGTAAGAGTTTGATGAACAAAAATAATGGTGCCCCAACAAAATGCAAGGTTCAATACTGGGAGCTCTACTGGCAAGACATGCATTGCAGAGCTGGGCCTTAAACCTCTGCCCATGGCATGCATTGCCAGCGTGCTCTCTGTTCCATCTATTTTAAGGCTGACTCCAGTCATAGGCAGGCTACAGGCAGTTGTTATTATTTTAAAAGCACACACTGTTCTGTGCAAAATCTACAAGTGACCAATCCTTAATGGACTCCTTACTGAAAGCAGAGTAAACTTCTCCACAGTTCTCCAGGAAAATGCATCTGTCTTTTCAACCACCTCCACTTCAAGCGTCCATAAAACACCACAGGAGGTACCCTCTGCCTCAAAGTCTGAGAAATGGAGTTTCTGGCATACCGAGGAGGTGAGATAGTCCCAAAGCTGTTGGAAACACCTAGCCAAGAGTGCATCAGGAAAAGGACTTGAGGAGCTGAGCTGGCATGTCTGTGGTGCAGAAGGGCAGCTCTGTCTCGGCCAAGTGCTTTAGCTCCTGACCTGCATCTCTCCATTCCCTTGTCCTTAACCACAGCAAGCAAATCTATGTCTAATGCCAAAGCGTCCTGAAGATATGAAGTGTTGTGTTCAGATGACCTGTGTCTGTCCTTTATCCTCATGTCAAGCATTTTCTGTCAGCTGACTGGAAGCTTCAGAAACACCTTCCTGACAGGAAATGCTGGAGAAAGGGATGGTTTGGGTTGAACACGCTGAACCTGGTGCTGAGGGACTGGTTGGATGATGTCAGCTGGCGCGCGTCCTGAGTCAGACCTGAATTTGAATCAAGCCCCATACGTGACTTTAAAAGTGCAGTTGTTTTCTCCCCAGTTCCCATAATTATCTTATATTTTATTTTGCTACCTTCAGTCAGGACTTGAAAAAAAGCTTTTCAGGGAAGGCTTCCAACTCTGCATGCATAATCTTCTGCATTTCTGTTCATCCGAGCTATGCTTATACTATATATCATCACAGAAGAGTGGGCAATTAAAAACGCAATTAATTTCTTGCTAATTGAATATTTTCTGAGTAATTCACAAACCTGGATGATTACCAACAGCAGGCAAATATTTAACTGTTAGCCAGCATCTAAAAGCATCAGAAATAATCACCTGGATTTGCACAACTTCTGGTCCATCTGTGTAACACAGCATATGCCCCTGCCTTCAGTCAGTGAGGGTGTGAAGAACTGCTCTTTAGGAGGGAGAGTGGTATGTATCTAGGAGATGCTATCTGGGCTTTCCTCTGATTATTCCTGTTGTGGGGTGGAATTCTGCTCTAAATCTGCTTTTGAGGAGCTGCGTGTGATGCTCAGCAGAGGCCCTTCCCTTCACCATTGGCAGTGGGAGGCAAAGGAGGGAGTGTAATAACACCTCAGTCTTCCTTCTGAGAGGGCATCTGATGGGCTGGGAAAAAATGAAGCAAGGTGTGGATGCTCACCATCTGCAGATTAGACTCCAGGCTTGAAGAAGGGCCTGGATTCTTCAACTTTTTCGCATGGTTCAGGCAGACCTGAATCAAAGAGGAGCAATGTTAGGAGTGTGGGAAATTTGGGAATGAACTGCCGAGTCCAGAAGGAGCTAGCCAAGAGCTGTCACAAAGTAGGGAAAGCCTGCCTGGACTGTCTCCAAAGAGACTTGAGACTAAGAGGAGCGAAGCCATCTGAGTACATCACTGGAATGAACTTGCGGCATGGCAGTATGCCCAGGTTAGAGATGGCATCAGGACTCTGTTACAATCCATCTGCAATAAATTGAATGTTCACTCTAATGCAAGAACGTGATGTGTCCCTCTACAGGAGGAATCATTGTCCTTCACTGGGAGATCTGCACTGCGCAGTGGATGTTGTAAAATGCCCTCAGGGTGCCCCAGCAGGGGGTTCCCATGGGGCAGTACAGGCAAATGCCGTAAGTCCAGTCCCGGTTATGTTGTTTCTGCAAGACAGACATTGCTAGGTGATAGCAGATGTTTTCACTTGTCCTGTCTCCTCCGAATCCAAGAGAAATATTGTGTCTTGTTTGGTGATTTTTGTAGACAACATACTTGTTACCTCTACATCTCATTTAGCCTAGAACAAGGTTCGGTTTCATCCTTTGCCAAGAGCAAGAAAGGAGAAAATACTTCTCTGCCTCCTTAGCCTTCCTCTCATCTTGATCACTCAAGCCCTTGTTGCCGTGACAGACAACTGTTGCCTGCTCCAGTACCACCCTCAGTCTCACAAGCTGTGGAGGTTGGCATAGCCTCCTGGGGAGGCCAGCAAGTAAAGTTTTGGCCATTAATTAAATAGAAAATCATCCACCTATGTCCCTGTGTTGGACCTTGCTAGGGTAAAGCCAAGGAAGGAGCAGCTTATTTTGAAATCCTGTTTCATTTTGCTTATAGTAAACTTTTGAACAATCCAAAGAGACAGTGACAGTAGGAAATGATCCTCTGCTGCATGACAGCTTCAAACAAACCTCGAACAGCACTGATAGAATCAGGAAATCTTTTTTACTTACACTTTTTCTAAACAGGTTACTGAATTTTACTTTATCCTCTAGGTAATGTGAAATTTCGATTATACTACAGCGCTTGGAATCTAATATTTGGCTCTTTCATGGCACTCATTACCTCACTGAGCCCCACATACCAGTTTTTGAAAAGGTTTGCTTCTGAACCTTCCAAGGACAAATACATCTTTAGTAATATTTAATGACTCAAAACATCCCCCAGAGAAAACACTTGCTGTGCTGCTGGCTCTAGTAACTGCATTGCTTCCCACGGGACATTAAAAACCAGCACCTTACAGTGGGTGTGATGGGAAAAGCTTTCAGAAATTCTTCTTATTGTAGCTATGTCTTGCTCTGTCTCTTCCCTTTTGTTTTTGTTCCTCGAGCGGACTTTGTTACCCAGGTATCGTGCAGGGACTTGGGGTTATTTTAAGACTTGACCAGGAGGTCTGAGTAGATAATTAGCCTGAGGGACAAATGCTAATTGTCCAACCTCACTGGGAATCCCAGACAGAGAGGGGTAGAGCCACTGGTCTGCCAGAGGAGTATTTAAGGACAGCCCTCAAAAGCTTGGGAAGGAGAGAGCCCAGTGGGAGGAGGAGGAGCTGTAGGGCAGGCGAAGGCCTGTGTTGGCTGTAGACAGCGTTACAGTGCCTGGGCACCCTCCTGCCTTACAGTGAGTTACTGTCAAGGCTGTGTGTTCTTTAAAGACAAGTAACGTGGGTATGATGACCCATACAGCGTATAACTTGGGAAAGGGAGTGGTGGCTGAAGGAAGAGGAACAGCTGCTTGGGGTAGGAACATCTGCTCTCTGCTCCCTGTTCAGAGGTGTGATCCTTCCAGACTCCAGCTTTCGCAAAGCAGGACCAGACTGGGGGGTGCAAACCCCTGCTACTGACACATATAATTCTTCTTTCCTGCCCATCCTTACTTGCCCAAGTTCTAAGCCCCTCATCCCTTCCCATCTTCTCTTTTCCCTAACCTCTATTCCCATAAGGATATTTCATGTACAACTTTTTAATCACTTGCACTTACACCAAACTACTGTGAATTTTCAAGTTATTTTTCTCACAGGCATAAAAAATACCTGTACCTAGCACAGAGTATCTTGGATACACACAATGTGTATGATGGCTCGAGATCCCCAGCTCCTGGCAGGGTTGGAGCGGTTACAGGTGTGTCTCATCCACAGGTCGGTACTGCTCAGGCCCAAACTGATCTATGCGCTCACAGATGAGTGACCTCCTCCCATTAAAACATCAGTACTCTGGCAAATAATTGCTGATAATGAAACCGGTCAGACCAGATGTAAACCAGGCTATTCAGAATTCTAGATCAATCTTTTTTTCTTTTGCCAAGACGAGGGTTTGATCTGGCAATATCTGCATCTGGTTCAAGTTCAGTAACTGAGTTACAGTCGGGCTATCTAGAAACTCTTTAATTAGTCTTTCGTTACAGCAATGTATGTCCAGGCATGTCTTCACTCTTCGGTTATTTATCCTCCTTACAGGTTGCCAATTTCCAGATAATCAAAGTCAGTATTTAAATGTAAAAATGCTTAGAGGTTTCATAGTGAGGGTTGGAGGGGAGATTTATTCTTTCTTTTTCAACTCTTTAAACTCCAATCCTAGGCAAACAACAGCACACCAAACTAAAATGCTTTTTGTCTGAATTGATCAAAATGTTCTTCAGATGTAAGAATGCAAGAATTGTTTGCCTTTCTTCAGAGAGAGTAGCACAGGCAGGGTCAGCTGAAAACACGGCGCTAGGCAAAATGAGCCAGTAAGAGGCAAAATGCGACACAGAACATGGCTGGCCTGTTTCTCAGTTGAGATAGCTGTGTAAGACCTTCGAAATACTTAGCAGCAAAAGAGCAAATTACATTCAAATAGCATGTTCAACAGTATTCAGTTTAAATTTGACCTTCTAAAAGGTATATTGAAATGACCAGCTTGGAATTTGACTCGCCTAATTTTACATTCTGAAATGCTTGTCCTGAATCTAGCGCTGGGAATAGCTTTGCTGCCCAGACCATCTCTGCCGCTTCTCCATCCTCTTTTATTGGCTGATGTTCAGATTTTATTTCTTTAGTTAAATTTTCTGGTTAAACATTATGTACAGGCACACCTCATTGGATCAGTTATAGCCATAGAGTTTAGCCAATTTATGGCTAAATAGCCCTCTCCTGTCAAGGAAGGGATGGAATTTGCTGAATTAATATAAATTCCTTGAGGCAGTAGCTGTGTCTGAGCAGTACTAAGGGGAACCAATCCTGTTATATTATGACAGTTCAGAGACCTACAAGTGTTGCCCTTTTCAGCATGGTAAAATCCACATATGATGCATTTTAAGGTAAATGAAATCTCTCTTTTTGATGGATAGATGATGGGAATTATTGATGTGTCTGTCTAATGTGCTGTTCTCTTGGCAGACAGCCTAGTCTTCAGAGGATAACTGAGAGCTCTCGTTTGCTGTTAGTGTTTTTGCAAGTGTTCTCAAAGCGCATACAAACAGACCAACTCTTGCTTTGCAAGATGCATGTAACGGCATTGATTCCATGGATGATGCTCACAACCAGCCAGGAGAGAACTGAGCCCACATCCTTTAGACCCACTGCATGGATAAGTAAGATTCAGTCCCGAGGCATATTTCACCAGCACACTTCGCCTGCGGTCTTCCAGGACTGGCTGCTCCAGAAGGCGCATTTCGCTCTCAGTACACTATATAGGATTCTGTGCCTATTCATTAAATGCAAAATAACCATTCCTATGTCCACCTCAAACAGTGAATCTTTGCTACTAAAGTTGCACCCCTGTGAGGTGCAACTCACTGTCAAAGCATGTAGTACCATTGCTCAATGCTCTCCAGCCAAGGAAATGCTTTGGACTCCTTTTCTTGCAGCTTTTTTGGACAGGTTTTACAAGAATGCATAAGGTATCAGTGGCATGCCAACCGCTAGCAAGCGTTTCACGCAGATGTGCCCATTGAAGACACTCCAGATGAGCCAGACTATCTCAAAATAAACCTTTAAGGAACAAAAACTACACATAGAAATAAGGAACAACTTCCAGGCATCCTTACAAGCATGTAAGGGCATCCTTCGATGCCCCGTTACTTGGGGCATCAAAGGATATTCTCACTGCCCATGTGCCACGTGTACAGGCAGCATGGTCTCCCAGCACTTGTTCTGCCGCATTATTTCCCTTCTTCGGATCTGCCTCTAACTAGGCCTAAAATGAAACATCAATAAATTTAGCTGAAAAATTGAACAAACGTAATAACTAACTGAACCACTCGTGCTACTTCAAACACACGCTTACCATGGCCCAACGAGGGCTGGGTGGAGTCTGCAACTTTTCCGATGCGCTTTTTTGTAGGCAAGCATGCAAGGCATTAAGAGTGAGGCTGTTCAGTCGCAGTCAATAATGCGATGAGCTTGCAAGTTATCTTCTGTGTGTGTGTATTTTTGCTGTGGAGTATTTTGGGAAGATGCCCATGTTTTTCATGTTACTTTTGCCTTCATGTATCACCAGAATACGTAGAAAATGATCGTTGAGCCTTAAATTCTTCAGCTCCTGTAGCTACATTTTTACTGTGTCAACATACTACATTTGGGAGTGGTTTCATTTGCAATACTATGGCTATTTCTTCTTCCATGGTCTCTTGCTCCCTATCTAACTCCCTAACCATCCTCTCTCCTACTGTAGCTGTCAGCTCATCACAGTTGCAACATATGGCTGTTCTGTGGCAACACGGTTTGCGTCCTTACATTTTAACATAAATTCTTTCCTACATACTGTCTGTTTATTTATTTAACTCACCAACTAGAAGAAAGCTGGCTACAGGTCTCAGGATGGAAGTCACTAATGCAAGCACACTGCAGGAATTTGCTGTTCCCGAGCTGGTGCTCATCACGCATTTCCATGGCACAGCCATGGGCACAATGTCCACTGGAAGACTGGTGACACGGTCCACTGTAAGTCATACACTCACAATTTCCTCAACCAAAAGCTGTCCGTTTTCACTCTCGGCAATGTCACTTGTGACTAGTTGAGATGGAATGATTCTCACTTTTCTTGGGGAGTCCTTATACTTCTGACAAATTTCCTACTTCAGTACCCATTTCTTCTGTGTCATTAATCATATTGCTCTTCTATTTAATTTGCTCAGCCCAACGTGCATTTGGGAATCCCTGCCAATACTTTCTTTCTCCTCATTTTGAGAAGCATGATTTTTGTAACTTTCAAGAGTATTCCTGACATTACTAAAAGCTCCCTTTTATAGTCGAAAATTAGGGGTGGGGATATGTTGATGCTTTCTTTTTCCTCTGTTACCAATGGCTGCTGTTGCTGTGTGTGCCAATGCGACTCTTCAGATTTTTCCCACGGGTGCAGATAATGACATGAAGCTCTCTTTATGACACGGGCAGGTCTACTGCTTGTTCACACCAGACTGATGGTGTGATGAAGGTAGAGCATGTGCTCTAGAAATGGTACCTTACTGGTTTTGGGTAGGGCCGGGTCTGATACACAGGAATAGCTTCATGTTTGTGCATTGTTTCCCTGATGCTTCTTTTCTCAAGTCCTTTTCCAAGTATTTTCTGTGGGTTTTTTGCTTTTAAGTTACACCTGCAGTTGTGAAATACTGACTGTTCCTATACCAAGATTAATGCCTCTCTTTCAACTTTAGCAGATACCCTTCTGTGTTTTATTTCCTAGGTACAATAGTCCTTGACTGAGTCACTGCTTGCTGATATTGAATCTAAGAAAACTGAAGTGGCCAGTGAGTCCTTCCTACAAGAACTGGATTTCATTAAGCACTCCAGACTGCTCACTGAAAAGCTGAAGCTTCTAAAAGCAACACTAGTAAGGTTTGTTACCTTTTTTTTAAGGGCTCATTGTTTCTAGAAACCGGAACAATCCTCTCCAAACTGTATTTTCTCCCTACTTATGTAGCCTATGGAGGCTACTGCCTATGCTTTTACAACATTTTAACTTGGAAACCACATAGAAAAAAAATGAAATGCTCAAGTAGTGCATTCTAGATTTAGATGAGTTCAAGTAAGCACTTAAAAATAACTCTTGGATGCGGCGCTTCATCCCACTATCACTGATTCTGTACTAGAAGTACTCTCGAGGGATGCACAGATTTGTTTGAAGACCAAACGCAGATAAGAGAACAAGCCAGGCAAGGACTGTGGCAGGTTTTCTGTTTAGCTTTTGTTTCTCCCAGGTATAAATCAATGATGCTCTACAGATTTTTGCCTTTCAATGTTATCCTTTTCCTGTAACATATTGTCCCTATCCACTTTTGCAGTTGCGTTGGCTTACTGAGGCTTTGATTCAGCTCACCCTGCTGAGAGCAGGCGTTGAGAGCCTGGCCTTGGGTGCTGCGTTCTCCAGAGCTGAGAATTTTGCACATAGTCCTTCGCTGTGTCTGTTGAGTACCGAAACCTTCAACAGAGGGCAAAGCAGGTAAGTTGGTGCAATAAGCAGCTATATGAAGGTGAAACGTCAGAGGGCTTTAACATTAAAGTCAGCCTTAGTTCAGTAACGCTTAAGGGAAGGGGTGCATTTTTGGGTGGGTCGTTTGGGGGGCGTTTTTTGCCATCAATGGAAAAGAAGTAATGTAAACCATCTCACTGAAATTGCACCGCTTGAAAGCTGTATTGCCATCATACTTTCATGTATTACTTATGCTGTTATTTCTTTTTTCCTGCTCATCCCATTCCAGTAAAAAAAATTACCTTTTATGAAGCTTTTCTACTGGCCTGTCAATATTCTTGCTTCTATTCCGCACGGCCCTTCTCCTTCTTCACAGACAGTGAATCGTCCTCAATTTCCAATGAACTAGTTCATGATCTAGGCATAGAACCTTGTTGGTTTAGACTGCAGCCTATCGTCTTTCAAGGCAACCAGTCTCAATTCAGAGGTTCAATCTCACGTGTGGGTTTAGCGTGAGATGCTTTTAGAGGGTTTTTTTAAAGTTGTTTGGGGAATTCAGTGCATCATTTTCTCTACAGCCTTCAGTGTTGTTCCTGAGCTCAGCAAGGCTACGCTAGCATGAACGGCAGTGCCTCATTTTCTTTCAAGGTGGATCTCGGAAGCTCCTTATTCTGCAAATTATAATTAATGTTCTAGTATAAAAATTAAGTAAGACCATAGTTAATAGGAATGTCTCATGTACGTATAAAATTTTAAGGGGCATATTATCCATTCATTTCATGTGTGATTACTCCTCTTTGACATTAATTGGAATTCTGTGTAAAGGCTGAAGAGAGACCATCAGCGGTAATGTAAATTGAAACAAATCTCGGATATAATACAGCTTTTAAAGAAAGAGTCATTCAAGCAACACTGCTGCAGTATCCAAATATTCTGTGTCTTTAACAACTAAGGGATCCTCTGGACTGTTAATAATCATGTAGTAGGATGGTATAATCTACTGTTGCTACATGAAGGCATTAAACAAATATTATCAGCTAATAATTTTATGTAGCAAATATTTGATATTGGCTGCATAAGACGGACTGAGCTCTGTTGCAGACTCACAGCCCACGGCAGCAAAGTGAGAAGGCTCAGCTTCAATGTAGTTTACAACACCTATAAAAAATGATGGGAAAATTTACAAGAAAGATGTCAGTTCCTGCCTTGTACGTCTTAGTCAGCTGAGCTGGAGACAAATTACAAGAACAGGAAGGTCTGACTTCTTCCTTATGCAACCAGGAAAAAAAAAATTCCCCTCTTTCTGTTGACAGACAGCTCGGTGCTCTGTCACTGTAGCTCAGCTGGAAAAGGCAGAAACGGGGGATACTGAAGTGCAGCTCACTGCTCCTCGCTGCTCCTGCACGGCTCTCGGACCGCTGCTGCTGTGCTACGTACCGCCACGTGCCAGGGCCCCCTCCCGGCTCCCCGAGCCGCATCCTGCCTGTGGGTCTGCATAGCCACGGCACAGATGGAAGCCTCCCTCACGGTAAGGCTCTCCAAGTTCTATCTGTAGGGATAAGAGACAATTTGTAATGCATTCTACTTTCTCCATCTGAATCCTTCTTTTACAATGGTACCTGTAGCAGTTAGTGTTGTTTTTAAGCAATTTTCATAAATGGGATCACTGCCCTGATGTCATTTACCACGTAGCCACAGCAGCTGTGGTGTCAGCACCAGAGAGAAGAAGAGTATGGAGTGAGAGGGGCACAGGGGATGCCTAAGTTGGCCCTGCTACTGGGTGAAATACTCATTTATGCCAGCTTTGCTGACACCTTCCTCCCTGAAAGCACTGCTTCAGAACTCACTTCTTCTGTAGGGCAACAAGTGCCAGCCCTCCTTCATCACAAAGGGTGTTAAAACAGTGGAAAACCAGCCACATACATCCTCAGAAGGAGCAATACAGCAACTGGTGCTTCTGATGTGCCTTTGTGTTCTGTCCCAGCCTAGTTCTCTAAGGGATGCTGCACTCTCACTTTACCTGACGAAATGTGCTTGTAGAAGTTAACCCCAGTTTCTTAAGCACACGCATACACAGACCAGGATTGGCTTAGACTAACCATTTGTTTCCTTTTTTAAATTGAGTTAATTGCCAATTAGCTTGATCTAATTAATGGCAGTGAATGCAAATTTACACCTTGCCTAAAAATTTATTCCAGGAAACAAATAGTTGTTCCTGGTCTCTGCTTGTTCTAAGGCAAGCCAGGAGGAGTCACGATCATTTGTGTTTTGAAAGAAATGATTGCAAAGGGGGTAAGTTTGCATTTGTCATTATGCGTTAACTATTGCATGCTGAACGGCAGCCAATTAAATAAATGCAAAAGAGAGGCATGGTATCTGGCCTAGGCAAGGCTTTCACTGAAAGATGAGAAGCGTGCTTGCAAGAGAATGTTTCCCCATATTGGAAAGCATCAGTCAAATGTAAGTGTGAGAAGGTGGTGAGACGGACTGTGGTATGCTGCACTTTGAAATGTTTACAGCAATCAGTTTTGTGACTTATTTTAACTATTGCAAGGTTTGGCTGATTGTACAGGGTGTTTATTTAAAAAAAAAAAAAAAGCAAACCTAGTCCTGGGATTAGAATATAGCATGGTTTGACTTCTCTACAAGACGGTTTAATCAGATCGCTGTAGCATTCTCAGCAATACCTCAGTTCATAGTAAGGTTGTGGACCAAGGCTGTATTTTCCAATCTAGGATAACTAAACTTTGTATTTTTCGCTGTTGTGGAAAAGTATTGAGAGGCGGAAGCTGAGGGCACTGAATGTTTCTACTATTTCCTAGTAAGAGTATCTGATAAACACGTAAAAGAAGAAAACAAATTATTTCTGACAGGGCAAGCTAATTCTCTTAACTATATGCAAATGTGGGGAGGAGAAGGGAAGGGATACTTTGCAGCAGGGCTATGAAGGTTAGCCACAGTACTGCTGATCAGAGGAAATGAATCTGGGGCAAGTAAAGAGACTCCCTGGTGAAAAAACAGGCCTTGGAAGAGAAGAGTTCTGTATTGCTCTACAGACTCTGAAGATCAGGGCAAAACATTTCCCTGGTTTTGTCTGGGTTGCAAGGAGAACAGCTTTTTTTTTGTTTGTTTGTTTGCTTTTTTCCCATTTTAAATTTTCACATGCCTTTCCTGCTCCCAAAATGGCATCTCGTTTCCACTCCCAAATTTCCCCCTTAGCTGTGCTTCAAAAATGCTGTGGGTAGTCTCATATCGTAAATTACATCACTAATTTGATCCAATTTACCACGCTGACTCCACGAGAATATTTAAGGTCTCTTTACTGAGAAAAAGCATGGCAACCTTTGCGAAGGGAGATGTGTGTTTCCTATGAGTTAAATTACAAACCCTCAGTGCATAAACCTTAGGGTTCTGGGAAATGGTGTGTTTAAGCCCTGGAATGTCCTCGGGAGATTGAGGGAGAGCATCGCTGCCTGCACGTGTGCTGGAGCCCTCCAAAACCCAGCCCAGGCACCGCAGGCTGAGAGTGCAATAGTGAAAGCTAGATAACGTGTAAACAAACTTTTATCCCAAAAGATAGATTTTTTTTGGGAAATCTTATACTGAAAGTAACTGAGTCCACAGAAAACAATTCCTGGAGTCACCAATTTTTCATCACAAAAGCACAGAATGGTACAAATATGCTGACCTCATTCAGGCAAGCAAATTTACATCCTCTTACACTGATGTGGTATTTTATACGGTGCTTAAAAGGCTGTAGGCTAGTGAATAGAACTTGAAATGGAGGATGAACTTTTACACCTGTTGTACTAGAACTAGATTCTTTCTGAGAATGCTGTTTTTAAAAAGTATATGTTTATTTTTAAAAAAGCTTACACTTAAAAAAAAACCCAACCCTTTTGACAACTCTGTTTTTCAGCATTCCCTGAGTAACTCCTAATGCATCTCACTGCTTGTGTTTTGTCTTGAAATACATTGCTATTTTGTCAATACCTTAATATGCATGAAAAACCCACAGTACATTAAGCTGCGTGGTAGCAAATTGTGTATTTTTGAATACTTGACGAAACTCGGATCCTTGCTTTGTGCTTCCTGCAGCATTATTCTCTTCTGGCTACTGTTTCCGCTGCTTTTCGCTGCCATCGCTGTATTTGAAGCCTAGTGGAAACAATGCAACGTTGTGCATTGTACCTTTTTTAGCCAGTATAAAGAATCGTGTAGGTACAGAAGTACTTGCTGTGATTTTTTTTCTGCATTTGTGGCAGTGTGGGAGTGCAAAGTAGCTTGGGTTTGGCAGGCTTTTCAGGTGAAATGTAGCTGTATCTGAATTCCGTATTCTCTCAGCTTGGTAGATCATATTCTCATAACATGATTCAGTGAGGGTACTCGGGGGTATGCATGCTCAGAGTGTGCATATTTGTCTTCCTTCACTGCTATTTGTATAGCTTCTTTTAAATTTTTGCCAGGATGACAGTGTTTGCATTTGGCCTACTTTGGTTATTATTAGATTCTTTCTGTGCCCCATAATTGACTCTTTACTGAGATGCCACGTAAGATGCCTGAAGTCCTTTACACATGTTATTTAAATATTTGATTTCTTCCATTCGTTTCTCTGCTTGCCCCGTTTCCCTCTTCAGCAATGACCTCAAATGTTTTCAAGCCCCATAACATTCTGTAAATCTACTGAAAGAGACCAGTAGTACCTAGTGAGAAGCTAACTGGGAAATGGCAATTGGGTATAATGGCACTAAAGTGCAAAAATAGCATCTTGTAAAGAGCGAAGACTTCCCTGCTATCTGGTAATATAGCAGGAAGGGATTAGGGAGGCTGGGAGGGGATCACACTCGGTAGCTATTTTGTCAGCTGGGGTCAGTAGTTTGACCAGTGTTGTCCACTGACTATTTTCTTCTTATGCCAGTTATCATTTTAATATCAGCCAAATTCTGCTATATCCTTTCCTTGTTTTAAGGTCTCTTTTGAACATTATTTCTGTACTATTTAACACATTCCTTCCACAACCACCACCCAGACCTTTGGACCGAAGTAGAATGTGTGAAATTATTTAAGTATTAGAGAAATACTTCTGGTGAAAATTGGGATGGGAGTCCAACATCAGCATAATTTTGAACTCAGAGATATTTTTGGAATTTGGGGGAAAGGCAGGTGGTGGAGCAGAGAGGAAGAAACCAGGTTATTGATTTCCTAATTACAAGCAGGTCATGTCAGACACTATAATCAATAAGCCGTTCGCTCACATTTCTGCATGACTGGAGCATACTGTGAGTTATCATGGTGTATATTTTTATTTAAACAGCTGTGTAGATGACCTGACATAAGGGTTAAAGCTGGTGAGCTAAAGCATGTTGCAAGTGAAATTTCAAAGGGATATCTGCTCGCTAGGGAAATTATGCTTTCACGTGACTAAGCAATTTAAGATAAGTGCTGTAGCCGAGAATCAAAATGGAATATTTTTTCCCCAAGTGATTAAGCACAAATTCTTCACACTGTGAAAATATTTCTCTGAGTTCATTCAAGCATTTAACCATCTGACTGAATCATAGCCAGAAGTTAACTGAACAAACTTGTGCTTGTATAGGCTGGACGCAATGAAAACTCTTGCTGGAATGTGTCGTTTTGAGAAAATATCTAGTTTGGTTACTCTTTAAATACAGATTACTGGAGTCTATCTCTTTTAATTTTTTTTAACCAAAATCACAGGACACCATTCAATAACTGCCAGGCAAAAGCATAAATACACAATATGCGTTCTAGAAAGCATTTTACGGAGAAAAACACAACAATCAAACCCTCTTTAGCAGGCTTATGTACATTCATTAGATTATGAAAAGATTGAAATGTGCCCATGAATACTCCTCTTTCTTCTCTTGGACATCAAATAGATATTGTGTTCGCAGGGGCACTGAAATGCTCCAGATTCCAGTGTATCAGTCAGGTGCCGGATATTTCTGCGCTTGAGATGCCAAACTGAAAGTTTGGCGTGGATTTTTTTTCTTTTTTTTTCTAATTGCTCATTAAAATTTTTGAGAACGAGACCAGGATGAACACTAACAGCTCTGCAAAACAGAAACCGACTTCTGATGTGAAAAACCGAACACAGCAGTACAAATACCAGAGTCACCTTTTTCAAGTGTACTAGAGGTAGCCTACTCGGGAATGCTACAGGTGATGATGCACCAATTTAATCTCAGCCACCAGAATTAAAACCTGTTTCAGTGTAGATGCTATTTGCATTGAAATGTTGCTGTTTCTATGCTGCTAAATCCTGCTTCCTAGGGCTCTTCTGATGAGGGGTAACGTTAAGCCTATTCTTTTCATTAGGACAAAGAAGTGCTGAGATCACCATTTTACCCCAAAACTATGCGAAACAAAAATAACTGGATCTGCAACAACTCTTCAGGTTTTGGTTTAAACAGTTTTTTTACAGGGACTTTTTTTTGGATCCTTAGGAAAGTGGAGAGAATGCAGGGATACGTATGTCATCTCACAGGCCAAGCCTGCTCTCACCAAGTCAACTACCATGAGAACCATGATTGTAGTGAAAATTTGGCTGGCTCCAAAATAATTGAAGCTGATGGCCAGTATGGAACTGAAGCACATCTGCCTCATTCAAGGAGGAGAGCTGTTCGGGAAATTATTATTGCTGTGTACTGTAGTTTAGGAATTATCTAGCTGTGATGGAGAAAGGATGGATATAAGATGACAGTTGCAAAGCAGAAAGGTTGTAAGCTAAAAGGAAACAGGCTTGCTGGAACAAGTAGTCTTTATTGTTGCTGTTTTCTCGTTATGGCTTGACTTGCATCATCTGACTCTTTGAGTTATTTTGTTCGCTGGTTATACTGCTTGTGCATTTAGGAAAACAGGACTTAGTTCTTCATGGCAGTGAGAACTATAGCTTAAATAAAGGATTTTCTTCCCTGCTTAAAGTGAAATAATATGTGCTTAAATACTCTGAATTGGATACAGAATGCTCAACAACTCTTGGGAGTCAGCTCCTGACAAATAACTCCTTTACTGCATGTATCTGGAGACCAGTTCTAGCTAGTTAATGTATGAGAACCTTATTACTACCCAAATTCTTGAAATGACCAAAATCACCATGCTGGGAAGTTAAGTCTAGTCACGTGGAGTAAAATGAGAGTTATGCTTCCATTCTCTTGGTAATTAATGTACATATTATGACAAATCATGTTGCATCACTTTGATACATAGAACTTGAGAGACTCAATCCAAGTTCAGTCTATTTAATTTTCAGATGTTACAGCTCAGGTATTGCAAGTTGTTATGGTCACCAATTTATGCACATTTGAGGTTTATGCATTTGTAACTGGATTACACAGGGGTTTTTTTAGGAAATAAAAAATCAGCATACTTTAAGATTAATGAGCTTCTGAATGGGGGCGGGGGGGGCAGAAAACAAATATAAAGAGTGCTGCAACCTTGTTTACCTACCTACTCACTATTTGTTTTAACATCTGAAAATATTATTTGTAACTTATGCTTCTTGCCTTCAGCTAAATGTCTAGCATATAAAGAAAAACTAGGAAGTAAGAGGAGAAGAATGAATATTGTAACTCTGGGAAACAGATAAATCATATTTAGAAACATAATTGCAGCATCTTTCATATCTGGGGGGACTGCTGTGTTTCCTTTGCTCTGCTGCACGAACTAAAGAACTTCCTTCCAATACGAGGTCTGAGTCTAAGTTAATGTCTTAAAATTAACTTTGTTATTTACAGAATGTTTGACTTAAAAAAGATTTTTCTAACGGGTATTTTAGCAACCTAAAATTTTTGATACAAACAGAAAAACTGAAATGCTTATAACAGTTGTTTTTTAATTGAAAAATAAAAAGGTGCGGGGGGATAGATGGAAAAATATGTTAGCTAAAGCAGTGAACAGGCACTGGAAATTCTGAGGACAAGGACATGAGGATGGCAGGCGAGGACAGTGAAGTGAACACGGGCATCTGCAGCCTGGGCAATGCAGCCTTGAATTCGCAGTGGAGGTGATTCAGTTGTGAGGGAAGGATGGCTGTTGTTAACAACTGCTCCTCTTCTCCGTGGAGCACTGCCAACTACTAAAGACTGTGTTACGAATCGAGTGCCCTCTCATCAAAGACCAAAATTACTTTCTTATGACTGCAAGAATTTTTGTGGTTATTTATTCTGGAGAAGTGACACTGGAATGTTGCTACACCACGTTGTCATTTCATGAAAGTTTGTAGGAGAGAAGCTGAAGCCCATAAGTTAGATTTTTGGTTTGATAGTCTGAGGTATCTGGAGGTATGTTAAATAACAGTGTTTAAAATATCTGTATTAATAGCAATGGTTTCATAATATTATTCAATTATGTATCGATTTTGGTGCAGACCTGATTGATCCTAAAAGTATCAATCAATGTGATGCCATACGGCGATCAAAGAATGGCACCCCTTTCCTTTACCAGCCCAGCGTTAGTAGCAATCTGATCCCCATTCCTGTAGCTTTTATTTTGGAACTTTGAGGGGAGTTGCTCTCTAACGTTACTAGTTTGGAAGGCATTCAGATGTCTGAAGCTGGAGAAAAACATCTGATGTGCTGAAAGTCTGAACAGAGACAAAGTTCTCCAAACTATGGGCCAGAATCTTGGTCTTGCCAAAGGTGTAATAGTACTCACAGCTGGCAATGAAGTGATCACAAAGCCACCCTAAAGCAGCTCTGAGAACATGCTGCGTGGATTTACATCAGCTCCCCTTCTTTTTACAGCCTTCCCTTTTTCCTTTCTCTCCTCTCCCAGGTTTCTTTTTATCTGGCTAATGGATCATGACTAGAAGTCAGAGAAGATGGGCCTAGAGCTGGGAGAATGTCCCTGTGGGCACTAGCAAAATCTAGCCCCCAAATTGAACCTTAGGAACTAGTGTTGCAAGTAAAAATTGCAGAGGCTGTGACCATGCCCAAGTAAAACAGTATAAAGGTCTTGGGAGGTTCAGCTGGCCTTATGCTGTCCATCTTGCCTCTGTACATCTGAGCTCTAAAACAAAGCCTGACATTGGAGATTCTCTTGTGCTCTCCATTTGTTTACAATTAATTTCATCAAGTGATTTTTGTTGTTGTTGTTGTTAGACAATGGTCAAGGAAGAATTCATTATTTTGCTCTTGCAAAGTTCTCCCTCTCCCACATATCCATCTAGGCATAGTTGTGAGATAAATCTGTCATGTTTCTGAGTCCTAGAGTGTCTATTTTAAAAAATCCTGATCATATTCTTAGGCCAAGATTCCATAAATCCAAAACTCCTCAATAAAGTCCATTGTGTGTGGATTTTTTTTTATAAAAAAAGCTTTTCCTAAAGGGTTACCTAATTGTTTTCTTACTTACAGTGTATTGATTATACTACTATATTTCAAGTAATTATTCATCTGATTATTTCTAAGAGCTATAATTATGGACAATTATCATAATATATATGTTGTATAACTCCATTATATCCACTGGTGACTCAAAATCCAAGCCGATATAACTGAAAGCAGAGCCTAGACCATTATATTTTGTTCTACTGTTGTGGAAGTCTGATGCAAGGCAGTCTCCCTAACGTCATGCAAAAGAATGTGCACTTTTATAAAACAGCTTTTTTTATAGGAGATGAAAGATGCAGTGGGTAATAGAGTAGCTACGGCACCAAAGCAGACTTGAAAATCCTTGCTGTAGTCACGCACACACACAAAAAGCCTAAAGTTTTTGTTGCTTGATCATCAAGAATGATATTAGATTACCTGACCTTGAGATCTCATCCCTAAACGTAAGCCTTCCAGCAAGCAATTGAGTAAAGCTTAGCTTGGACTCCTTCAGAAAGGAATTCAGAGCACTTGCCTTCGCTGACAGGAAAAGGGTCTCAGGGGGTTTTGCTAACTAGATTTCTTGGTAACATTAGAAAACCCCATTCAGAGTGTAAAAATGTTCCTTTTCTCCTAAGGGTTCAAGCAGAGAGAGAAATTTCCCTAGACAGAGCTTTGCAGGATTAAGGAAAAATAGTAATTTCAGACATGGTGTACAATCCTGTGACTTTCATATGCTTCACACCCCTGTGATTTTACCCAACTAAGGCACTCTATGATTTGATTTGTTAATGTGCAATCATGATATTACCTTATATTATTAGGTATCCGAACAGGGTCCATAACTAACCTGCCTACGTCAAGATATGTCTACCAGAAGCAAAACATGGACTTCTTACTCCTTCTCTTATAATTCAGTAGAAAGTGTTTCTTCATTGTCCAACTACCCAGTGACTGGGAGGATTCACAATATAATGTTACGTGCTCTGCAGAAACAATTCAGACACCCAAAAACCAGGCACCCAATGCCATTTTAGATGTCTGGGGTGTCCTGTCTAGCCTTTGCTTGCTGCCTCAGAGAAACGTGGACCTCTCCTATATACTGCATGCCATTGCCAGTGCTACGCGGATGTCACTGATACCCTTGGATGTCTCAAATGTCACTAGACAAATACATTTGAGGACCTGAATCTCACCTTCTCCATCCAGAATATAGATATTTAATTTTAACAATACAAATTGGTGCGAGATGCTGTCACCGAGATGTTCCATCCTTAACAAAAGTAACTTCCCAGCCATTGTTAGGTCTGGTGGAAACCTATAAGCAAATCTTGTAAATTGTTGGTTTTGGTTTGGGGGTTTTGGGAATCCAGAACTGAAAAAACAAGTCCTTCGCACATTTGGTCACCGCAGTTATTTGGAAACTAGGATAATTTTGGTACTATTATGATCTGTTGTATTGTGCATCAGAGAATTTTGATATCATTGCATTAAATTTCAGCTGGAGCCTATGGAACGTGACAATTCACACCAAATCAACTTTTGACCTGTAATGAATTAACTCCATCGGAATGTTTGGTAGAGTATAAAGCTGTCACATCCATAACTCCAGTAAAAATGAGAACGCTTACACAAAATATCTTGAACTGAAAAGCTATGGTCTTCAAATTTAGTTAAAAGAGTAAACTTCAGCCATTAATTCTCATGTTGGGTTTTATGCTCCCTCATGTATAAAGTGAGATAAAATTGCTGTCTTCTGTCAAATACCTGCAGAGGATACTACTTGCACAATGAGCGACCACGTTTGAAGTTAATGCAATACAATAAGCGTAGGAGCAGGAAAGTGAGGTTTCATGACAGAAAAGAGGTATTTTAAAAGAAAATTTTTAAAAATAAAAATTTCATGACCTGAAATCTTTTGAGGAAAAAGCTTATCCTCTGTGGAAATGTTTGATTAATCAAAAACAATTCTCCTCTGGGAAAATATTCCAATGGAAAATTTGCAACCATTTCCATCTTGTGATGCTCTGTTCATTTAGTGTCTTTGCCGTACTGCTTTGCTAACTTCAGCAACACTCAGTTCTGTTGCTATAAGGTATAATAAATCTTGTTTGGAAAGGTATCTGCAAAGCAAATGTTTCTCCTGAGTTAAAAAGTCGAACATCTAGAGTTCAGTTGGCAGTAGATACATGTTTCTCATTACTCACTGTACCTCTAATGTAAACTGCAGACTTCAAAAGAAGCTCAGACCTGACCCAGGGAAAGGTCTTTCACCCTTGTACTCTCATCTTCTGGAAACATGCTCTACAGAGAAGTGTTCATTTAAAAAANAATCACCAAAAATAAAATACACCCCTATTCAAGATAACGAGAGTATTGCCTTTGCTCTCAATGATGCCAGACTGGACTTACCTGCTTCTTATAAAATGAGGTTTGGAGTTTCTTGCAGATTGTTCAGACTGAACTCTAAAGCCAAATCTGGTCTGCTACGTGTTACTGACAAGAAAGCACTGACTTGAAGTACTAATGAAAAGACTTAATTTCATCTTTTTTAAGGAAAAAGCTAGTATGTCAACAGGTCCAAAGTAAACTTTTTCTCTGTAGCATTTTGTTCTTTTCTGAACTTGACATTCAAAATTATACTTCCTATCACTTAGCACAGTGTTTCTGTACAATTAAAAGCTCTTATAACTTTAAATAAATCTACTGACATTTTACAATCTACTCTGAATCCTGCCTTTGGCATAAATTTTTAAACAGATACATAAATATATAGACATGTCAAATGTTCTTGTAATGGTTATAAATACTCTTGGCCTAATCCAGAGGTTGTTTTTCCTCTGTAAATGTCTCCTGCTGATGTCAGGAGCCTTGAGCCCAGCTCTGTTTCTCTAACCTGGCAAAGCACTTAAACTAGCGCTTAACTTCAAGCACAGGAACAGATGACTGACATCAGAAGTCTAACCTTGTGTGTAAATAATTGCTAGGTTATCTACCAGCTCCTTAGAGGAAAGGAATTAGCTTCAAAATACACTTAAACTTCCATAGCTTCAGGGGCAGAAGTCACACAAATCAGTAAGACCCAGTGCGTAGCGGGAAAGAGGCCAAAGGTTCAGATACAGAAAGTTTCACTTTCAGAACACATAACTTATTGTAAGTGTGAACTTGCAGAATGTTACCAACAGAACAGATACGGTTGAAAATATATTGCAAGTGTCAGATGCAATTACAGCCAACACATTCAGGAGATGGTTTATAGTTTTATTTCAGTTTAGATGCAGATTTATTTTTTTTTGTTATCATTCAATAACTTACAGTTCTTCTGTCGGTTATGTTATTTGACTAGGCTGACATGGCCTAAGTCAGCCATGACCTAATTGCTTAAAATTTACCATGACTAAGAACTATGTAGATTCTGGATTTTAGTAAGTAATATGGAGAGACAGACTTAGCAAAACTCAGTGTAACCAGGGAAGAAACCAAGGAGAAGGTGAGGTGTGCGGTGTTGACTCCAGCAAATATAACAGATAAAAGGACCACGTTGATCCTGGGCAGCAAGTCATTGACAAAAGTTGGTATACGAGCTATTGTTAGCCTGCAGACATAGATGGAAAAACTGTGCTAGAGACAACCGGGAAGATCTCTGTCCAGAAGGCCCTGAAACGAGAGGTGACAATGTTAACGGAAACGGACAGGTCTGATTCCTCTCTAGGTTATCTGTGTCCTCAGCAGTTCCAGTCACTTTCACTTCCTTCACTAGGATTTAGCATCGTCTTCCATCAGGTTGAGTTAGCTTTCAGTCCAGCATTAGCAGCCTTGCAGAGCTTTAGCTGGGTCTGAACGTCCCCATTCTATTCACTATAGCTCAGGAAAAAAAATTAAATATTTTAGTTGGTGAGTCCCTGCACATTTGTTTGTTGTTTTTTTCTAGATAAACTAATATGTTTTCGTGATTTCAAAAATAAATATGTGTTAGATTTTACCTGTTTCTTTGGCTTATCTCTCTACTAAACTCAAACTCATTTGTAAAAAGATGGTAAATTCCTAATGCAGTAAGAGTTTACACAGAAAAATCAATGTTAAAGAATGACAGCAAAGAGAGTCATATAAGTAGTATGACTTTGCCATGTGCTCAAGTATTTTTGGAACCCAGACAGTACATCAAGAAGTGACAGATTCATGTAGTTTAGCTGGTGATTTATAAAGTTTGCTAGCTGATTTAATAGAGTGCTAGAAAGCATTGTTGTTCGACCAAGTAAAGAGAATCATAAAATGATAATGAATGTTATGACAGTTCATGAATATTTCATCTGGGGTCTCTTTCAGAAGCCTGTTAGTTTATCTGAAGATCTAGGGGTATACTGCATATAAATCTGACGGAGGGCAGAACTGCACAGTATGCAGTTTGTGTTTGAACAAGTGTCTCCAAAGCACTATATCTCAGTTAAGTTCTCTACTAAGTGGTCATGAATTGTAAAGTATCTAGGGCATCAAGCAGCGGCCTCGTATTTCTATATTTGCTAATTGAACATTTAGAAACAACAGATAGTGTCTTTCAAGCTTGTCATCTTTACCAATGACTTCTGAGAGTACTGGTTTACTTTGGAGGTAAACTTTATTTGAAAAGGCCGAATGGATTACCATCTTGTCAAGTATTTCATACATGTGCTGACCAGAGCAATATACAATGTGGACAGACATTTGTAATGCGGTGAATCTGGAACAAAGACTTCCATCTTTTTCATCTTTAACACCCTGAAGCAGGGAATGTACTCTCTGTACTACTTTAAGTCTTGCATGGATCTGTTTACCTTCTAATCAGTTATATATTCTGTTGTTAATTTTGTAATAGGTCTTGAATACTTCAAATTGTGATCTAATGCCAAATATTAATCAAAAAAAAGAAAAAGTTTTGTCCATATTAAGTTGTATTTCACTGTCTTTTGATCCATACCAGCAATATGGACCTGCATTTTCATAGCAGTGCTGTCCACCATCAGGTGGGCATTCCTCTGTTTCCATTTCTTTGGCTGTTTCTTAGTGATAAAGCCCTTTAGAAGAATGGACTTACACTTTATGCAGCCTGAAGGTTTGCATGACAAGAAGCAATGAAAGAATGACATTTGAGAGCAGGTCAGCGATAGTGCCACACCAGAAGCTCTGTTTAGTGGGAATTATTCACTCGGAAGAAGTGAAACCAAATAAGAAGGACCTGAAGGGACTTCCACAGGTGGTTCACAGGTTTTCTGCCAGCGCTTGCATATGGAACAAGACTGAATCCCACCCCACAGTCTGAAAGGCATGGGATAAAGGGTCTTGTTTTAGCTAATAAATCCTTTTGGTATTAGCCCATGGATCCAAGATTCAGCTTCGGTTTTGTATCTGTGGGCGAGATGAGCTTGTATCTGAGGATGAAAATGCACTATTCCCAATGGATTAGAAGGAAGCTGTTAGGACAGATTCTCTGCCATTAACTGTATGGTGGCACAATTTTGTAGAAGCTGACACTGTCTGAGAGACAAGACGGCAGGAATGGCATTTCACGAAAGCCGCAAGGCCTTGCAGTTTGTCAAACTGTCTGAATCACCATTTGTGAAGGGACTCAATTTGGTATTAAAATCTCTGTAGCAAAAATCACTACTTACTCTTAGTAAAAACCCTAGAAGTCCATAAATGGGTCTGCTTTTACCAAATGAATTTGGTACTGCAATACAAAGAAAAATGTGTGACTTCCCTATATAGTTTATCACATTTCATTATAACCAGCACAGGTAACTGTAGGGCAGTCTTGTATAGGTAACCCCAAAGAAAGATATTTTTTTTCTATTATTTTGATGTTTTGGACAGTAACGCACTGAGGAAAACAGTGTGCACAGATTTTTAAGTGACTTCTTCTGAGATAGCTTGATCGGTATTTGCAAGATGGACAAAGAAGTCAGAAAATATTTGTGCAGAATTGCTTGTTCGGTTCTTTTTGTCCCTCTGCAAACTGGAGGGAGAGGGATACGCTGTCCTAGCAGATTTGACTTATGTTTACAGTAATTTGTTTGGCCAGTGTTTATTACTTAATAATCAATCTTTATTATTACATTAATTCTAATTGGGATATGTGAAACATGTAGTGCATTGACCGCATGACATCAGTTTACTTGCTGAATAATTTAAGCCATTTCCTTCTAATACCTTAGGCTGCAATATCATTACTTTTAGGCTGTCCTAATATTCTAGTTGTATTGATGTTATTTCACTTGTTATTACCTTCTTGACATGAAACTGTTTTTCAAATATGGAAATCTTGTTCAAATGTTTCTAGATGACGGTTTATAATGTATCATAATAACAGAACAGTGCAACATAAAGCAAATTATTTGTTTTCTAACCTGTGCCAGCCTTTATAGTAAGGGGACAAAAGATGCCAGAAGGAGAATTTTGCTCTGTATACGTTTTATATATTCTTATCCATTTTGCCAGAATGCAAGGAATAATCTTGCTGATAATACCAAGGCAGCAATCACACAAACATTAAACGGACAGTGTGATTTATCCCACTTCACACTGCTTTATAAGCAGTATGTATCACTCCTGTGAGTCATCTTCTGCTTAAAGAATTGTAAGAAATATATCTTACTATTACTTTTATTGATAAAACAGACCAAACCACCTTAATTCATTCTTCATCCAGAGTCTTTTATCACAGCGTGGTTGTGATTAGGATTCTGATCACCCTGTGTGCCACTCTGAGATTGAGAGGCTCCATCTACTCATCTATTATTCTTCATGAAGCAAAGCTCCAGTGTACCATCTGTTTTCTTACTG
The DNA here is from genome assembly GCA_013400035.1 of Rynchops niger. Taxonomy (NCBI): domain Eukaryota; kingdom Metazoa; phylum Chordata; class Aves; order Charadriiformes; family Laridae; genus Rynchops; species Rynchops niger. The sequence goes on from VXBH01009485.1 coordinate 375,008, forward strand.
AATCTTGCATGTAGCTGCAAAAAGCCGGTCACCAGAGACTGAATCTGGCAAGGAAGCTCTTGGTTTCTTGAGATAGCCAAGCGTCCACTGCTATTGGCCTGTTTAAGTTCCAGGTGAAAATAAATTACTCTTCTCTACTGTATTTTAATTTATCTTTGTTTTGATATTTAATATTTGTTGAATTTATATTTGGTCATATTTTATCTTGTATTTTTGTTGCTTTCTTCCAACCACAAATCAGCTGGGGAAAGACCCCAGAAGCTATAAATAAGGATGCTGTAGATCTTCGGTTTGAGATAGGCCTGTCTTGCTTTTTATAATACAGTTCCAATTAACTAAGGCCTTTTTTTTGCTGATGGTGCCTGCCCCTTTTGACAGAAGGAACAGAGATGGTTTCTGGTGTGACCACGCTCACATAATAGCAGCAACCAACTGAATACACTTGAATACCATCATCCTGTGATTTCTCTTGTTTAACTAGGTCATATAGTTAACTTTGCTTTATTTTGAGAGGAATGTAGGATTGCAAGGGGCCAGCTGAATCCCCCAGGCATCACAAGTCCACATAATGTTGTAGAAGGTTGAGGAGCAGGATGCTGAACGCTGCGTAAGGCTGAGATGTGGCCATCTCTGGGGCGTCCCGCCATGCCTGTCCCACGTACCACTGTCTCCTCCTGTACAGAGGTTCAGCTCTACCCAGCTCGCTGCCACTGAGCTTTCCCCGTCTTCCTTGAGCCTTTTTTTTTTAACTTTAAACTATACAATGCTATTGGAGCTTCACAACCTGCAGTATTTTATAATAGTCTGCGCTATTCCCCAAAGAGCAATAAAAAGTAGCTTTTGAGGCTCCTCTTTTTGATCCATTATTTAGAGCCTGATTTGTGCTGTCTGCAATCCCCACATCAATGCCAGTGGTCCTGCAGTTCTGCAAATTCCCTTCAGGACTAGACTAAAATAATAAATCTTTTCTTAGGAGGTATTTACATATCATCAAGGTACAATTTTTTACAATCTGTTCCTCTTACCATGGATTTCATTTTCATAGCAGAGAAGGACTGTCTAAGGAAACAACTCTATTTCTTACAGACTCTCAGCTTCCAGATTAAATTTTTACTTGGCAACAAAACTTCCTTTCCCAAGATGATGGTTAGACTGTATTGGTCCTGGGCTCAGCTCAAGCAAACATTTGTGTTTGTACAGAACCTGGCTATTTTCCCCATATGCTCAGTAGGACTCTGGGAACTGAGCCATACAGGGTCAGCAAGACCTGAAGTCATTAGCTCTGTGCAGATTCTACATCAAGCAAGGCAGGTTTATTAGACTATGTCAGTAGTAGCAAGGGAATTTATTTTTGCTTCATTCCTATAAATGATAGCTTTATAATATATGCCCACTTGGATGAGCAATCTTTGGTTCTTTCCTCTCTCTCTTTCCTCTCTCCTTTCACAGCAGGAGTAAAAACATTCTTATCCTTAATTATGCCAAGGCCTTTTTTCCCACTTTCATTTAATTCATTTTGTGATATAAAATGTTTTGCCTGACATGGTAGCCCGGTGATGCCACATGGCAGCCTGATATTGCATTATGATTCATTCAAATGCCATAACTTCACACACTAATTGACAAAACTAGTCACTGACAGGGTCTTTAGCCCAAGCAACTTGCAGTCTAAGTGCTAATGATGCTGCACAGTGCAAATCCGTGGAGTCACGGGCATGCTGCAGAGGTTTTGCAGGCTTCATCTTTGCATCCCCAAGGAATTTTGTGTGGGCTTTAAAGCAGCCCAGACAGCAAATTTGCTGAGTGAGAGAGCGAGAATGCATGTGAGCACGTAACTTACACAAGCAGCAGGGTAACTGCCCTTCCTGCCGGGTGAAGGGGGTGGGAAGATTGAAGATTTTGCATGAGGATTTAAGAAGGAGCGCAGGGGTTTGGTCCCTACTTCAAAGAATACAGGCAAATTTTAGGTTAGTCCTTGAAAAAATGTTCACCCAGAATGCTGCTCAGAGGAATACCCTAGGGATAGAAGCTATAATGGTGATTTAGCTTGTTTTACCTCACAGTTCCCCTCAGATCCAAAGACAAGCCCACCTGTTTCACACACACACCACCCCCACCTTTTCCCCCATTATTTTTGATGTTGAGTAGCTCACAAGCAGTTCAACAGGAGAGGAAAAGAATCTTTGTCCTTACCTCAAATAACCTTAGGTCAATGCTGAAAACACTCTTCCAGAAGGCAGAGCCAGGCAGAGAGGGTGCTGAACACAGGTCTCCTGGATGACCACTGGCTTTCTGTGAAAGAGGGGAGCGACAGCATCAGCGCTGCCCCCCCTTCCCTCTCCCACCAAGGAGAGGAGCCCTGCTCTCCTGCTGCCCTGGCAGGTTCTGAGCAGACCCAGGAGGCTGCCTCGGAGCACTGAGGGCCCACCTCTGCTGAACTTCCACACCCTGTCTAGCTGGGGGGGTACTTAGGCTCATGTCTGCTCACACTGCAGCAATTTAGGACACACAAGCAAAATTCCAGGCACTCTGAGTTTACGTGCTTCCAGTGTCAGGTTCCAGAATGGATGGGTTTGCATGTGGGTGCTTCGTTTCTTCCTAAATCCTTCTTAATGAGTCCAAAGTCCCTAGTCTTTACCAAAATCCTTAAGCTTTCAAAGTAGCAGCTTCATTATTTTATTCTGATGATCATAAAAGGCAGCTTGCTAAGAGGAAGACGGTTTAGGGCCTGATTCAGAGGTAAGCCTGTGCGGGGTCACTTGGAGATGTGGGTACAAGCAGCTCCAGCAATGGGAAGCACAAGGTCTTTCAGGACTCCCAAAAGCAACAGTATACAAGTCTTCAAGCAGGACCTAAGAATCCAGTTGTGCATATTACACAAATAGCTAGACGGGGCAAAATCCTCCGAAGAGGGGAGGCTAAAAAATGGTACGTCAGAAATTAGTAAACAAAAAGGTGAGATTTATTCAGCCATTGCCCTGAGGGCTATACAATTTGATATCAGTGCTAAAAGTGCAGACGGAGCAAAAGAAAATATTCTTTTTATCATCATGGATTTCCCATCCAGCCACATCTTACGTTCTTCAGTGCCACCAGGGCCTCACTGTATCAAAGGGAACCAAACACCATCATCCCTTTTACTGTCATCTGTGACTCTTGCCCATGATGTTGCGAGCCTGTCATCAAAAAAAGCAACTTCAGTTTAAGACTAGATGTTTGCTGTATCTAAAGAGACTGATAAGGTGACGGGAAGTGCCTTCCATCTGCAGACCGCAAGGCAAAGTCGGTTCCAAAGATGTGAGCTGCTGCTTCTGCCAGTGTTGTTCTGCTTCTCTCTCTTTGTGGGTGTTTCATTCAGTCATCTCTCCAAAAGAGCTGTTGTCTTCAACACCATATGAGAAAAGCTAGCTTCGTCTTACGTAACAGGCTAAAACGATGGCTAACAGTGCTGCTTTGCCATGGAAATCGGCAGACTTCTTGACTCGGAACCTCAAACCTCATTTAACAGCCTCATCTCGTAGGATGACAAGGCCGTGCCAGCGCTTTGACCATCTGAACCCATTTATGGCACTAAAGTCATCCATGTGGCAGTGTAGTAATTGAGTAATGCTTCTGCTGTAACTCAGGACACACTCTGAAAACCCTCAGGCTGGAAGAGGCTGCACGCCAGGAAGATTGTCATCTGAATTTCTGCAAAGTCTTCTTGCACCCCCCAAGCACGCCAGGTCTGGCTCTTACCTACGTTATTAATTGTTTGTTTGGGGCTTTTTTTTTTTATGCCGTGCTTCAGTTATCAAAATCGCTGTTGCTTGTTGATAAGCTGCGACATATATTATCTAACTAGATATAACATGCCTGAAATAGTAAGGGGAAAATGAATTAAAGTGGATACCTGCTGCTTTCAATTTTGATATCAAAACTGTGTGTGACACAACACCACTGGTCAGAAGCAGCAGACGGAGCTGCTAATGGCCATGTTATCTGTGAAATACAGCTATTCCCTTTCCACAGATTGCTTGGGGGAAAAGTACGGAACAGTGAATTCTCACATTTCAGACTCCCTCTTGATAAAAATAAATATGTTTGATTATTCAAATATATGCTGATTGAAAGACAAAATTCAAAGTAAATATTAAAAAATGAAATGGAAGCATAGCTTCATGCTCAGGGCCTAGAGCATGGATGGTTCCGACTTGTGATCTTTGCTGCATTACAGGCTCCAGGTATGGACTGGACAACTCTGACAGGTCAGATCCTCCAAGTGGCCAAACAACATCGCAGTCAACTTGGTGGTATGAAGATCTTTAAGCAGCTCTTGAGGATCTGGATCTTGTCCCTGTGGGTCAGTTCCCCACCTCTAAAACAACAAAAAGTAGTTTTCTGTTTCCAGCTACACTTTGTAGATATATTGTGAGTAATCACAATACCTCTGTGATGGAGACCATAACAGAACAGTTATAAAATTGTAACAGTTTTAACAGCTAAATTTCTAATTTTGCTATGCTCAAAACCTAGGCCTGAACTTCATATAGTAATCCATCTCAATTAAAAAGTTAAGAAAATAATATAAATAACATACTGGAAGTAGAGATTTTATTAATTAAAAAAGTCAAAATAATTTATATTCTAAAAAATACTGTGTTGAACTTGATTCCATATGAAGGGATTTGAATTTCATGATAACTGGTTAAAAGCACTGCCACTTAATTAATCAATACATTGATTTTATGCACACATCTTGGCCAACTTGAGCAACAGTCTCACTCACCGTGACGGCTCACTGTTTCTCCTCGCAGGGAAAGAGTAAAGTTAGAAAAGCAAAGTTTTCCCTGGTTGCAACTTCACTTTCGGTGGTGATGACAAATCTGTGTCTCTCAACCTCCAGCTTTTATCATGAAATGTGTATGAGAGGGATGAGCGAGTTTAAAGAAAATAAGGCAGCAGGTACATACTCCATTTTATTTATTTAATATCTTGAATTATTAAAAAGACAGGTGCTGCTTGGCAGGTAGCTTCCATTGTTGTATGAACTATCAACCAGCAAAAGGAGCAATGTGTTGACAGATATCTTGACTGTGAATTACAATTACAGGGATTGAACCATAAAGGATAGAATACAGTGAATCACGTTGTATTTATAGCCAGAGCGAACAGAAGCCTACAGATAAATGATAGCAATATAAAATGGCATTAATTATTTTAGGATTAATTCCTTTTTAAACAATAAATGTAGAAGATCACAAACTAGAGGACCACTTTGCTAAATTAAACTTAACACCAGGACAAACTATCCTGGTAGAGTGGTAACAGGCTATAGTGCTTTTAAGCCATAGGTCATTGACTTGAATCTGTCTCAAAATGCGAGCGATTAGTGGAGGCCCAAGGATCTCTTCACTGATCTAGACATTTATGTTCACAAAATGGCAAGAACAATCCAAGAAAAAAATGAAAGGCAAAAGAATAAAACAGACATAAAAGTGAAATGATCTTTTTTTTTTTTCTTTTACACTGTATCAAGGAATATAGGCAAAATACCGAAGAAAACTTTCCTTAAGGAAATTACCTGTCTTTGCTTGTAAAGGTAACTTTGAAAGAAATGTGTTATATTTACTTTTCAGAGAATATATAGTATATGAATAGATTAAAAAATAGCATGGTATTTCAATGCGTGTGTCTAGCTTGTAAGCAAAGGAACATGATTTTATCATCTATTTTGTTCTAGGAATTGTGATTCAGGTCTTTTCATCTAATGATGTTATTTTTCTACATGATGTTGGGTTTTTTTGTTATAGTTTGGAGGTTTTTTTCTGAGTACAGACTACTGAACTAGAACCAAGTCAGATTTGATAAAACCATCTCTCGTAAACCCAGTTTGACTCAGAATTGAATCAACTCTGGCGCAATTGCTCTGTGTGGAATTCCACAGCTGAAGAAAAGTAGAGTCTAATTTCCTGCTGCCTTGTATTGTGCTCCGCTTTCAAATATTGACTGTGAGGACATGTCCACATGGGGATTGAAGTGTGCTTTAAATTTCCACCATAGATTTCTCTGCACCGCATCCTCATGTAAATAATCCATACAGTATCATTCCTTAAAAATGTACCTACTTACAGGCTACTGTAGCTGCTCCCATGGCATCTCCCCACTGGATAGTCACTGTTTTGCTGTCAGTGGGTTTTACATTCTTCCAACTCTCAGCAAAAATTGAGGCCAGTCACAACCCTGCCTGCAACAGTAGGGCTTCCTCATTTTTAGAGATGAATACTGCCTGAGAAAATGAATAACGTTATTTGATTCAGCCTCTCTCTAGCACTGCCCTTGCCCTGGTTGTACTTGGAAAGCCCTACTGTGCTCATCAGACTCCATTCAGAGCCGCCCCACAGAGTTTTTATCACAGTCAGCTTCGCAGGGACACTTTACGTGGCTGGGCAGAGCCAAGCACTGATTCAGCAGAGCTTATCCACTTTGCACTGCCCGCACCAGGCCAAAAGCAGAGCTCCCACGTGTGTATTGTTTTGGCAGAACACACACCTTTGTGCCAGCTCTGCCTGGAACCAGGGGCATCTCCCGCATGCCAAGGCCCTGCATCAACACTGAGTCGCTCCTTCATGTCACCCAGTCCTCAGAGGTCCTTTCGCTAGTGCTACACTCATTTTTTTTTTTAATGATGAAATTATTTGAGGTCATCTGGCATGTTAGGTAAAGAACAAACTTTGAACCAGAATTTCTTAAACATTAAGTTTGCTGTTGGGTAGCATGTGACATGTTTAGAATTAATGAAGTCTATGAATTTATATGAGAATGTAATTCTATCAAGGACATCGATTTTTCTGGGCATCTTTGGGAAAAGTTGAAAAAACTGATGCTCCTATCTTCACTTTTGTGCTAGCAGTGAAGTCAGTGGTTTCATTCATCTGCAGCCCCCTTTCTTAACAGGTTGTTGGACCTGTTTCAGCTTTCTAGTGGCCAATCCACCTCTACGGAACAGAACTTGTGATCCATAGTGGAGACTGCAGACATAAAAATAATAATAGACAAACTGATATCTAGATGCTGTCTATGCTGCCACAATTACGCTGTTATATGTACTTCTGGCAATTGGATAACCTGCACGGGGCATTATTTTTCATGTTGTTAATAACATTTTATGACATTTTGACTCCTGTGGGGCATGGTAGATTTGAGTACTGTCAAGAACTAAACGCACACCGTAACTTCTAACTATTTCATAAAAGTAATTTCACTTTAATGAGTTAAATAGCAAAATGATGAGTGTGGGCAGAGTCAAGGGTTTTCATTTAAATAATATCTATTGATCTACCTGTGGTCCGGCAAGTGAATCCAGATATATACAACACACAAAAATCATATCTGTTTCCTTCTGCCGAAGTTTATTAACACTCTCTCTGCTTCCTTGTCACAATAGCTTAGATTTTCAGTAGAAGCACTAATGACTGCATGAACTCAGAGGTACACTCTTGACTGACTGGTCTTAACTTTCTTAAATAGTCTTAAATGCAAAATTTTTTTTATTAATTAAGCTCTGGACAGATGCTTTTATTCAGTGAGGGGTTTCAGGAAGTCTGTCTTGTGCAGCTCCTGGGACAATTAGGTGATTATCTTTCAGAAGAACATTGCTGGACCATTCTGTTTTACAGCTCATCACCATTAACTCTCATTAAGAGTCTAGATGGCACAGGGAACAAGGAAGCATTTCTCATCCTCATTATTTTCCAAACCACTACTTCCTTGGCAAGAATATTTGTAAATCCAAGTTGTTCATTACGACAGACAGATTTTAATGTGGCAATAATTTTAGATCACATTTAAAAAAACAAACAAACAAAAAAAAAAAACCCCACACCACAAATAACAAAAAAAAACCCCAGATTCGGACATAATGGTCATGGTTTTACATAAAATGTGAGAAACATTAGCAATTGTATATTTATAGCTTAGAAGATACCTTTAGATCACAGGTACCCAAAGGCAGAAGTTACTAACACTTTAATTCAAATGTAATCTGTTACAGTTTTGCCACTTTGTTAATCCTGAAAAGTTTAGAGACCATTGGATAATAACACTGTTATCATTAGTAGTAAAACGGGGGAAATAGTCTGGCAAGCCACACGCAGAAAGAAGTACAGATCTACTGAAGACTCTGTACATCTGATCTGAGAAAAGCTCAGTTAGAGGCTAGAAATCTCTTTGGACTGTATTCTCTATTTTTAAAATAAGTGACGTAATTTGAACGTGCTGCTTTCAGACTATTAAAAGACTAAATAAACCATACCTAGCTTTTCATGTTGCTATTCTGTTTAACAGTTACATTGACAAAATCTTCCCTTTTATACTGCAGGAACAGGCATGAAATGCCTTGCTCTACGTAACATAGCACCCTGCTAGTGTGCGCTTGTGAAAGGAAAACTGTCCTTGTAAAAGGAAAACTGGACACACGCAAACAGACTCAAAATGAGTAACTGACGCCTCCCCTCTGAAGCACTTAATACCGTAAATCAGGAGGCTGTCTGGGTCTGTATGTCACAAGACAAAAGTCCGGACCGAGACTGAAGAGGCTAATCTGCACCCTCTAGTGACCCAAACTAGCTGAAACATGGGCAGATACAAATTACTAAATGACTCGGAACGCTTCTCCCCTAGTAAAGACCTTTATCGCTCTGTTACTGTTTGAAGGCAAATAATAAAAAATCTCAATAAAATTGAGAAAGCTGGACCGCATCAGGATATGTAGAAGCCTGCACAGACCATAGGTTTTGACTTCTCCCAGCTGCCAGCCCAGCCATGAGCAGCTGTGTAAGGTGGAAAGCAGGCCCATGACGTCCCCGCCATCTGCCCTGTCCTGCCTGCCACCCGGTCTCAAACTCTGCACTCCTGGAGCACAGACTCGGAGGGGATGTCTGTGCCCTCCATGCAGTCCCCACGCTTCGCCTCCCGACCATGGGAGGGCTGTGCTGCTCCCCGCTCCCTGCAGCCGTGTGGCAGGGTTGTAGGGATTAGCCTAGGGGAGCCTTGGGAGCGTGTTCCAAAAATAAAGGCAGTTATAGTAATCTGCTGTGGCAAGCATGCGTGTGTGTGATACGCATTTACTGCCAGCCTAGTGATTTAATAGGATTAAATTCTGATCAGCAGAGAGAAGATTGATCACAGTAACGAGAAGATGGGTAGAGAACATCTGGCTCAATGGCAAACTGGCTTCAGGAAGAATGCGACACAGTTTAGTGTACATTATGAAGGAATCATATTGGACTTCAGGCTTATTCGCTATATTAAGTGAGCAATACTGTAAGAAAAATTGGATAGGCTACTATCCCCTTTTTAGGTAAGCATCTAATGCTTTACTGTGATACTTCATTCCTTTCTCAGTACTAGGCATGAAATGAAGTGTTCAAATAATATGGTCATAAAAGCAGATTTACAAACAGAGAGAAGAATCCCCAGCCCAGTAGCAAATGTAGTACCATGTAATGCAGCATTTGGTAAAGATTATCACGAAGCGATTTTCATGGCTGGATTCAAAACGTATGCTGTCAGTAGCTCTGTTTTCAGTAGCAGTGAACCTGACAGGGAAATCATCTGAGAAAGAATATCATCTGAGAAAGAATAGACTCCCAGTGTTGTCAAACTGCAAGGCAACTCTCCAAAAGGGACAGCTTGCAGCATACAGATGAAGTAAAGGAAACTACAGGGGGTTAGACTCCGGTACAGTATAGAATAGGTGCTCATTACTTAGAAGTAAAGCAAGTGGAGAAAGAAAGTTCAAGCAGAGGGCTCCAGGGAATTACCAGGGAGAATAATTAAAAATTTGGAGGAATGCTAATGTGCTGAACTAAGAAAAAGAGAAAATTTAAAGATTAGGAAAAGAAATAGGTCAAGGGAGTAGAAAAGGCAGTGAAACCTGACGACTGCTAATGTGCTTCCTGGCTCTCCTGGCAGCCTTAGACTTGATAAGGAGAGATTGGCAGAGAGCAGGCAGCGCAACCAGCATATCCAAGTGCAACAAGCAGACACTTCTAATGAAAAACACTAATCAGAAAATAGCCTCTTCAAAACTACTTTTGCCAGAGGTATTTTGGGTTTAGCTTTTTTTTTTCATCCCCTATGCTATTTTGTGTTTCTAGAACTTAATTGTATTATATATATATATTTTGCTGGCTTTTTGTTGCTGTTGGGTTTTCTTTCAATGTGGCCATTCTGGTATCTTTGCATTGCTGCATTTCAGTTTTGATTTGCTGCTGTGCTTAATAGGACTTTATTTAAACCTGGAAGCTTATCATACAAAGAATGCAAAATTTTTAAACTCAGGAAAAAATCTCATCCAGAAATCCATGCATGACTTCAGGAAGTGTGAAAAGTCATTTCTTTAACAAAAGGAAAATTAAGATGTTCTTCAAAACTTCAAAACATCTTTTTACACCATTTTATTTTATTTTTACCATGTTTAATAATATGTCTCTACACATGGTCCATCTTTTTTCAGTTCAAGTCTTGAACCAGAAGCAGTAAATAACAACTTCCCTAATGTTCATTATCTGATTAAAGAAATTGAGGCATGTTAACAGTACAGAGGTTAAAAGATAGGGAGGATTAAAGGATGAGCGTAGCTAATTAAGGAACCAGCTCTGCAAGCAATTACATACATGGTTAACTTTAAGTACTTTAGCATTAATGGGACTACTTGCATGCTTAAGTTAAGCACATGTGTTTGTGAACTGGAGCCTGAAGACCACATCCTGTGAGATGTTGAGAACATGCTACACGATGAGGGCAACAGGATTCCTCTGATTCCAGTGGGAGCTGAGGATACTGTGCACTTTCCAGTCACAGCAGGCTTCAGGACAGGGTAGCACAAGCTAATTGGGAAGAGGTTGTTGACGGGGATTTCACAATAAGGCTTCCTAGGTAAATGGTGGGCAGCGTTTCTTTTCAGAAACATTCAGAAGCAAGGCTTTGTTGACGAGCACCTATTTTTAATAAGCTTGTCAAGATCCATATTGAAATTAAGACAGTTTTTTTTATGCTATCGGACAGCAACACAGCGTGAAAAAAGACGTGAGCCAAAATCGATCCATTCCACTCAGGTAGGCTGGTACAAGGCATGGTACCTGCAACAAGAAGTGGGTTGCAACTAAGTGCAGTTTTGCTTCCCAAGCTGCATTTTATGCAGCAGCCAAAAGTAAGCTACCTCATTCACGCATCTGGGCTCATGTCAAGGTCACCGTGCTGCCCTATGCAACCAAAACCTCATACCCAAAGGACATATAGCAAGTGAGTAACTCTGTGTATACATCTGATCCAGACATCCCTCCTTCAGTTAGTGAATTCATACATCCCTGGGAGCTGTTAAAATCTTACAAACACTTATAACTGCTTTTCTAATAAAAGTGCATGGAACCCACTCCATTTATATGTAAAAAAATTGTGACGTACTCTATATTATCCCTCTTCCCCTGATAAAGGTAAATCTAATTTGATTTCAGATTAAAGTTAGTACCCCTTTTCTCTCCTATAGTGATGATGTATTTTGATTTGGGAAAAGCACAGAATCATCGATCCAGTAGGATTTCTGTAGTTTGACAGCTTAATTTTTAGAAGCACGACTATTTATAACAAATGAGCAAAGGGTTCAAGTGTAATTCGGTCACATCTTCTGACAGTCATAACTGCTCACACTAGCGAGGAAAATACTTCTTATGCTGTGTTTGGTTTGCTGTTTCCTAGGAAGAAGGCTGTGGATATCCTTTCTTGGGTTTTTTGTTTTTTTTTCTTTTCCTGGTGTGCCAAAAGGAAAGGCCTCTTTGGCATCGTGCTCTATGTCGTTTATGGTCTTTCTGTATCATTTCCAGAGAAAGAAATAGTTGTTGACACTGATTTAGAAATAAGGATTAAACTGTCAGCATCATAACTGCCAACCAGTTGAACAGACAGTATAACGATGAAAAGTGAGAAGGCAGCCTTATCTTAGGGAGAGTATATCTCAGTGTCCTATAGGTTCCTCAGTTGGAATTCATTTAAATGTTGTTTGTTAGTTAGTTTTTTCAATTCAAAGGATTTCACCTTTTTTAAGCTGGCCACTGTAGGAACTTCAGTTCTGGTGTTTTCTCAGCTGTTTTCTTCACCGGTGAGGCTCCATTAGCAGTGTCAATTGTGAGGATTCAAAAGGCATGGAGGAGAAGAGGGATTGACTTGACTGATTGGGCTATCAGAGAAAATGTCCTTTGACAATGAAACTCTTGGTTACTGTTGAGATGACTGTCTGACATGGTCCCTGGAGAGACAGCAGGATTTACGAGGAGGGTCCTATCTCTTGTACTGGTTGTTTTTCCACTTTGGAGTGCAAATTGTGGAGCAGACCAACTGCAAGAGTGGGATGTGACACCAACTGGGAAAGTTTAGATGCCAGCAGCAGCACGTGGTTGCTTGGCATGAATTCCTACTCACTTCAAAGGTCTGTCTTCTCACAGAGACACCACTCTTCTCGCATGCAGTAAGCTCTCCATACGCTGGCATGATTGAACAGTCTCAGAGAAGGACTTAAGCTGAGGAAGAAGATGAGGTTCTCCTGCCTTCCTCCTCAGCTCTCACATCAGCAAGGTAATGCTGGAAATTATTTCTTTTCTGCCATTTTTGAGAGAAAGTCCACTAGTGAGTCCCAGATGCTCCCCGTCATCTTCTGCCCCACCCACACACTCCCATGCACGTGTCGGGGGGAAAAAAAAAAAAGGAAAAAAAAAGGCAATTTCCTTTAAAAGTAGAATTCACATGTACTTTTTTTCTGCAGTGCCTTCTGTGCAGTGATAAGCCCTATGTTGCTAGTGTGGATGCCCAGGAGAAGGGCCAGACTACATTCTTCTTTCCTTCAGTCATCTTGTAACGCTTCTTTCTTCTCCTCCTAAAAACATAACCAGCGTATCACTTTTCTGCTTTTTTGGGTTCAATCTGAAAGACTACTGCCACAATTCTAGGGCTCCTGAAAAAAGAAAAGGATGGCTTTCGTAGCCTATCCAGAGGGTTGGCAGCTTACCTATCATTCTATCAGTACCTGTACATCCTTCCCATATCATAGAATCATAGAATTGCCTCGGTTGGAAGGGACCTTTCAGATCATCCAGTCCAACCATCAACATAACTCTGTTGATCACTAATCTAAACTATATCTCTAAGCACAATGGCAACCCATCTTTCAAATACCTCCAGAAGATGGTGCCTCAACCACTTCCCTGGGCAGCCTGTTCCAATGCTTAATAACCCTTTCAGTGTAAAATTTTTTCCTAATATCCAGTCTAAACCTCCCCTGACACAACTTGAGGCTGTTTACGCTTGTCCTGTTACCTGGGAGAAGAGACCAACCCCCACCTCTCTACACCCTCCTTTCAGGGAGCTGTAGAGAGCGAGAAGGTCTCCCCTCAGCCTCCTTCTCTCCAGGCTGAACACCCCCAGCTCCCTCAACCGCTCCTCACAGGACTTGTGCTCCAGACCCCTCACCAGCTTCGTTGCCTTTCTCTGGACCCACTCCAGCATCTCAATGTCTTTTTTGTGGTGAGGGGCCCAAAACTGGCCACAGCACTCGAGGTGGGGCCTCACGAGCGTCGAGTACAGCGGGACGATCACTTCCCTAGTCCTACTCACCACACTGTTCCTGATATTGCTTACCCTTAAGCTAATCTCTGAAAACTTCAGCCTGGCACGCAGACTTTGCAAAAGGGTCAGACATAGTATCCCAAAGGTGGTTCTTGTGCACCTGAGAGGCCATCACTGTTCCTTTATCTTTGCTGTTCACCTCATTTAGACACCACAGAGCGGGCAGGTCTCAGAAGCTGTGGGCATCTGTGCAGTGTTATGTGCCAGGCTCACCTGGACCAGCCTCTACCAGAGCAAGCTGCCACCAGCAGCTTTGGGCTGGGGAACACAGAGGAGAATTTTGCCTTTGCTCTGCCCTCAGAATTTCCAATAACAGTTTCTTCTCAAAGCCCTAATTCTTCTTAAACCTGGTGTAATTCAACATCAAAGTTCATATCCAGCTGTGCTCACTATTGCTTTTCTCCCTCTTCAGATCCAAATGTGTCGCTAACTACATTTTCAACTTTTTCAAGTTCTTGGGCCTTTTGAAGTGTCACTGTGCCTGTGTTCCTCACAGCCTATTCCCCAACCTGCTTTGCACTGTTATCGAGGACTGAGAGATCCTTTGTCCCAAACCCTCAAAGGAATATTTCAGTTCTTTCTTTATCCATTTCTGAGGCAGCTCTGTCCCCTGGCCGGCGCGCTTCTTAATTTACTCTTAACATTCAATGCATTTTTCTGTGGGCACTTAAAATTCACTCTTAACTTTTCTCATTTCAATCAACATTCACATAGGGATACTTGCATGTGTCTTGAATTGTCATTTTATTAAAACCCTTTGCTCCTTTACCATTTCAATTACCATTTTGTATAATATCATTTGCATTTGCATGGTACCTTCACCCATAAAAGACAAAAGTTCTTATTCTCTCTTAACAGATGAGTAAAATGGAATTGGAGAGATTAGAAAGATACCTTTGCAGCTCAATACAACTATATGGTCTCCAAGGCGTGAGCTTAATTGCACTGGAGGAAAATACTGTAAGCACGATGGATTGACATGTAAATCAAAGTGATATAAATCACAGACGTGAATCATGGAACCTTGATTTGAATAACTGCTTTTAATCTTGGTTTGCATTTGCACTTTTCATTGCTATTCTAAAAATGTTTGCTCTTACTGGTGTGCATAATCATCCAAAATTGCAACTGCACATAGACTTTACTCCAGCTGGATATTTCTTACTATGTACTGTTCATATACGTATTTATTTAGGCAGAAAGTTAAACATGTATTTATTCAAATTCTACGGCAGAAACCTTAACCTGCATTAGAAAATTGTTCTCTACATCTTCAATTTTAGTAGATAGTATTTTTTAATTTGTATCAACCTGAATGTAGAATTACAGTGCAGTGAATGTGTAAATTGAGATTTAAAAAAATATGCTTTTAGTAACCCCTTTTTTTTTCTTATGTATCCAATAACACTGTTTATTAAAACAGGTATTAGCATTATAGTAGTAGTAACTACACTTAGTGAATTGGAAGCTTGTTTCTTGTCGCTATAAGCCAGATTTTAGGACTCCAAATCTGCAGCAGAGGCATAATGAGATTTTCAAAACTGCACTGGCAATCAAGTGCCTGCTTCCAAAGAAATCAATGGATACAAGGTGACCCGTAGGTAGTCTTGAAAATCCCCAGAGACATGTGTTTGCAAATGTGCTCAAAAACCTGTGCTGGGGACCTTCAAATTTCTGAAATTAGTCGAGTTCATCCACACTTGCTCTGTCTATTCATGGATTTTGAAATACCAAAATAGGCTGTTCTTTTCAACTCAAAATTGATCTCATTACTATGAATGACTTATTTGGAAAAGAAGTACTATTCCTGCTGAACTGCAGCACAAAGTCATTTGGTCAAAAGCTTTTCTGCAGTCCTGAAAGTACTTAACAGCTTCAAAAGTAAACAGAACCCATCGTCTACTCTGTTACAAAGACAGATATAGAAAACATATTTATTCAGTAGCACATTATATTTGCTTTTAATAAAATAGTTGAGATAATGTGAAAGTCCAGAAATGTTTCCGTGATTATGTATATAATTTTAAAAGTAACATTCTTTAACTCATTAGAATGGGTAGGGTACTTCTTATTAATTAAACATGGTTTTGCCCAGCAGTACATTATACTAAATGTAAGTCTTAGCACATGCTTGTTCCTCACATAATGTCACATTAAGTTTTAAACAGCTTTAAGATGAAAAGTAGTCCTTTTATTTATATATATATATATATGTATAGTATGACTTCTTTGAAAAACTATTTTTGTAATCCATTCTTCTGCCAAGCTAGCAGCAGACCTCAGGAAACTTTCTGAGTCCTGAACCCTGGTTTCTGTACACAGCGCCGAAAACCTCTCAAAGTCCCCGACAGCATCTCTCTCGCTGTTTAACTCCTCAGCCCTTTTCCGTGCGGGTGATTCTGCTACTGCTTATGCTGTAAGTGGACTTTTATTAGAAAATGATGAGTAAGTTTTTCAGTCCTAGATCTTTCCCCAGCAAGCACAAACAAACAAACAAACAAAAAAAAAAAAGAGGAATTTTCTGTGGCAGATACAGTGTGTCAAGAGATAAGAGCCAGAAACGGTAAAGCGGTGCCTTGGGGAGGAGGGATGGGGCCAGCCTGGGCACGAGCGGTGGATGAGCCTAGGGTAGCTCTAAGTCAGAGCACATCAGCCCACCGTGGCTGCTGACCTGGAGGGGCAGGTGGTTTTGTGGTGCAAAATTGATGTGTGCCTCATCTGGCCATGCCCTCAGCTGGCTATCCTCACTGCTGGCTTGTCTCTTCTTTCTTCTCCAGTATTTGTGTAAGGCCTGGCTCTTAAACACCCGCCCCGCTGAGGGCTCACAAGCAAGACAACTACGCCATAATTAACGCTTTCTTTGGGCAGAAGAAGCTGCACCACCGCCTCATGTGCCCCACGCTTCTCTTTTCAGTCGCGGCTGGGGCAGACGAGCACTGACCCACACTCCTCTCCGAACTGGCCGGGGCCGCTGCGCCACCCGAGCCCTACAGCCGGCCGGGAACGGGGGGTCGGGGTCGGGGCCGGGGCCGGGGCCGGGGCCGTGCCGGGGCCACTGCGGCCCGGGTAGGCGGGAGGCGGGCGGGAGGAGAGGAGCCTAAGCGGAATGACACCCGGGAGAGGCTGTGTCCCCGCGCCGCCTGCTGCCATCTTGTGGGGAGGGTCCCGCGCTGCCCGGCGCAGGGAGCGGTGCTGGCGCCGCGCTGTGGCCGTGTCCCGCCGCGTCCCCTCAGCGCCCCTCAGGCCGCACCGCGGGGCTGCTGCCGGGGCGTCCCGGCCCCTGCCCTCAGGCACAGCCCTGACAGACAGCAGGGCCAGTATTATGGCGTTAATCAGAGCTAACGCGCTGATCCCGGCCGCTCTCTTGACAAGGCGATGAGGGGAAATGGTGATGGTGCGAATGATCTCTTGTGACCGTAGCTATGTGTGTATTGATCATTGGAGGCACATTGGTCAAGGTTGTATATGGTATTTCTTTGCCCAAAGTCGCCTTCTTTGCCCAAAATGGCCGCCTTTGCCCACAGACCATGCAGCGGGCCTTCACTCCGATGGCCGCAGGACTCAGCAAAGCTGCCTTCAGCCGCCCTCAGAAATTTTTCAGAGAGGGCTCTTTTACTATAAACAGCCGTGCGTCAAAAGCTCCGCTTAACTTTTTCTTTTGATTTGAAGAACCCATGACAATTTATCGTCTTCTAGACATCTTTAGGTTCTATCACCCAATGACCCCTTCCCACCTGGGAATAGGAATCGGGGAAAAAACCAAGGAAACCTGAGGGCTGGAATATAAACAGATTTAACTAAGTAAGACGAAATAATGAATAATACTAAAGAACCAATATTGATACTGATATAAAATATAGAAGGACTGTGTTCAGCCCCTTGTCTCAGCAGGAAGCTGTGCGCTCCCGGCAGGAGACAGCAAATGTGGGACACTGCGAGCGCTGGGGCTTCAGGAGGAAGGGAAGGGCTCGGAAGTCCGGCACCGGGGCAAGGAGTTCTCAGGATCATAGCCACCAAGGAAGAGGAGAGACTCCTCAGCAAGCTTTCTAATTTATATTGAACGTGACGTGCACAGTATGAAATAATGCTGTTGGCCAGCTTGGGTCAAGTACCTGGGTCTCGCTTCTCATCCCGGCACCTGACAAACCTCAAAAACACTGAGATATTGAAACCCACATACTGTAGCTGGCTATACAGTAAATATTTTAACAAATTCAGACACTAGGATTTTCCAGAAATGCAGTTTTCCCTGGTATTAGAAGAGACCTTACTGAAAAGTAAAATTACTGAAAGAGAAATTAATCCTGTGTCACTCAAACCAGGACACTCTTTCATAACGTAGAGACCAGAAAACACTTCCTGCCAACGAATATTTTTTAACAATGTGAAAATTGCCATGCTGTGTACAAAGAAAAGTAGACGTTTCAGTTTGACATATTAAGAATTATTATTTCAATTCTAACTGGTAATTTTAAATAATTTCTATTTTATTTAAAGAATGAAGCTTCAAGAGCTTTAAGAAAGAAATGTTTCATTTTTGAATCAAAGGAAATGTTTCATTATGTTAATTCTTTTTTTCTTTACTTTTTGCTTTCTTTTACTTGCAGTTGCTGCAAATGTGAACAATTTATTGTTTTGTTTCACATTAATCCAATACAATTTTCATTTTGACAGATCTTCAGGCAAATCACAGTATCTGTTATTTATACAGCTCTGTCTGTTAAAGCAGTAAGTGATATTCACTGCTCACCACTTTAAGGACAAATTGAGGCCCTAATCCTGTAAAGGCCTACCTATTTTTACGGGTAGAACTGCTTACTGAGCATAAAGTTAATCACGTTAAGCTTGTAAAGCACTAGAGATCCTTGAACAGAAAACATTAGAGATGTGCAAAGTAGTATTTTGACTTTCAAACGCTTCTCCCTTTCTCTGCCTTTTCCTGCTGAGGCATGGGAGATGCATTCAAATGGAATTTAAAAAAAAAATATTGATATTAGTTGTATTTCCGTTTAAAATAATGTCTGTCTGCTCAATTCAATGCAACCTCAGATATTTTATTCCAATCCATCATTTTAAAATACCGTATAAACAGAATGGGTAAGAGCCGTACAGACATTTCATAAATTTCTACAAACTTACTGCTCACCTTAATTTAAAAGGTGCTTGGAATAATGCTTTTCTGACAGTTGGGAGAATGCCCTGTTTGCTCTCCTTTCTCTCTTCTCTGTTCTCTTCAGAACACGGATCTCAGAGTTACTGACCAAACCAAAAGACGCTGCGCTCTTTGCTAGCACTCTTCTTTGCACCTTCTTCCACCCAAAGTGCCTAGAAGCCTGCCTCTGCTGTAGACTTCACTCTGTCATATCTTAGGTGAAGCTTTTCACTCTCCTTTTTTTTTGTATGTGGGGAAAAAATAATCATACACCAGCTTGAGAATGCTTTACATTCAAGCAAGTGAGACAGAATGAGGGATAGATTTAACCTCAGTTTCGCCTCAACAAGAATTTGAAATGGGATTTTCTCAATGTATATTTTAAATGAGCATGGGAGGTGTTCATTTTGGCATTCACAGTTCCACCTGGGCCATACTCCTCCTAATTTCTTTCTTTCACTCCTTTTTTCATCCTCTGCTGTAATTTGGCTGTACTTTCTCACCGTTCAAATAGGGACGGGCTCTAAGACCTACACCCCCACACACGCACTTAAGATGGCATGATACCTGATAGATACAGGTTGGTAGAAGACCAGAAGAGTTGTTAACACCATCTTTTGTTCCTATACTGGGCAAGACAGAAGTAGAAGTTAAGAGAAAAAGGTTTCCTAGGACTGGGAAGTCTGAAGGCCGTTGAAAGCTGTCAGACAGACAGCTGTAAATCTATGCCTTCACGCTGGGAAAACGACTGGACTTTGTCATGGATGGTACCAGGCAGGTTCTGCAACACCAGTGTCACTTGTCTTGTGCCCAGGTAACATTGCAGGGAAGGTGTAACACATCTCAGGACGAAAGTCTTCAATTTTATCCATAGGACAGGAGCTCAGCTTTAAACATATGTTGGAGTTGCTGATCATTGTTTATCACTTTGAGTGTTCAAAGGTTAAATTGGGCTCTATCAATGTGGGTCCTCAGCTAGCATGGCTCCGAAGGCTCGTCTTTACTGCCTCTGCAGCTATGCCAGACTCGCCTGGCTGGCAGAGGCCCTAGTACACATTCAAGACATGCTGACAGAAGGAATTTTTTGGCTGGTATAGCTGCACCACATTCCTGACTGACATAAGAAAGACAGCATTTTTCTGCTGACGTAGCCAAGTACACGGAAGAGGTCTGCCAGCCTAGCTAAGAGAAATAGAAGTGTGGATTTATTTTTAAATTAAAAAAAAAGAAATTATCTATCATGATTGTTACAGAATTCTTGAAAATCTGAAGCCAAAAGGCTCTAGAACTGTAAAACAAATTTAAAATTCAAATATTATAATTTTTAAAAAATCTTATTATTTGCAGTAATGGGGAAGCACAGATCATGATTGATGTTTTCTTGCAACTGGAAAGATTGCTGTTTGATTTGTATGAGCCCTTCCCTTGTGCCCTGAAACCATGGCAGTCAGTGTAGTCATATGGTGACACAAGTCTCCATTCTTTGGGCAGAAGCAGGGTGTTTTTCTGTTGTTTTTTTTTTTTTTCTCTCTTAGTGCTTTTCAGGAAATAAAAGAGTACCAGTACCTCGTTTCTTAAATACCTTTAGTATTGTTTTATCAAGCAACAAAGATTTTTTTTTTTGTGACAAATTGATGTTATAGAAAATAGCACGTCATTGGTAGAAAAACACTGAAAAGTAAAAAATCTTTGTATAAATCCACAAAACATATCACTAGCGACAATCCTAGTAAAAGTTATCTCAAGCCAGAAGATTAAGGGATGTTTTAGCAAGTAAATATAGAAGCAAAGAAGAAATGTAGACCTTCAGGTCAGGCATTCATGTAAGTAAATATATTCTTCAATTTATCAGTGAAGATCAGAGTCCTGTTAAATTGTTTATTAAGCAGAGCTTCAATATCTTTTGTGTTTGTAGCTGAATGTATTTTAAAGAGTTAGAAAGTCAATAGATGAAAGATTAAAACAGCATTATTCACTAGTCTGTTACAGCAGGGTGACTAAGTCTGCTCCCATTAAAGGTGTCATTGCCATGTTACCTACAATACCAACATTCAGAGACAGATAAATGTATACATGAAATTTTTTAACATTATCAACCAATTAAAATTCAAATAGCAATTAATAACCTTAAGCATCGATGTTCTGCTGCAAACATCAGTCTTCTAATTTAGTACACATTTGAAACCAGTTATTCATGTATTTGAAAGAATTTGTATCTGTCAGATTTGTCACTGATGCAAACACAAGGCGTCTTCAAACAAATTAACACTGTTACTGTGTTGTGTGCCCACTTCACTCTAATCTAAAAGTTTTTCTACGCAGATTGAACAACACACTGTGTTGCTGAGAAGGCACTCATATGTTAGTGTACATAAAGCATTTTTAAGCCCAGTTTTGTTTGCTTAGAATAGTAACCTTTCTGGTTCAAATTTTGCTAGAGATTTTTTCCTTTTTGCATATTGTGTGTTGGCAATAAGCATTTCAACCATTTTAAATGAGGAAAGATCAAAATGTCATTTTTTAAAAATAGATGATACAAAATACAAGCCAACTACAGCATTGAAGTAATTACACACAATTGGCACTGCAAACAGATCAAGATCTCCAATTCAGTTCTGTAACTTTGTCTTACAACTTTTATAGTTATAAGGAAACATTGCACATGGAGACACTTTACAAGGAAGGCACTGTCATGACAGTAATTCCTTTATGAAACATTACTATATTTTATGTAATGATATATGTAAGTGAGGTGTCCAGTGAATGCATAGTTATTTAATAGCATTTATCTGTGTATTCCAGTTTGTGCATCTGTGTGAGCGTGCGTGTTTGTATGTAATACCCGGTGTATTTTAATATCTAGGTAGCTGTTCAAATTACTACACCGTACTGGAGTGGAGCACAGTAAATTTTGGTATTTAACATTATGCATAATCTCCAAGCAAGAAAAAAAATAATGAATGCTGTTAGCATGTCTGTTGTACCACAAGTGACCAAAACCATAAATACTGAAGTTAGGTGATGTGCTATAGCCATAGACATACTAGGGGAAATATCTAGCCAACAGCTTTCAAAACTTTTGAATACAAGGACCACTGCTTTTCCAATTTGTTATAGACCAGTGTGCCTCCATATCATCAATCTTTATAAACACATAAAAGCTGTAAATTAATGAACATGTAATACGTTCAAGTAATTCACACGTAAATTTATGAACATGTTAAAGTGTTTTTGTACTTAGAGCACCATCTACTGGGAAGTCTGAATTAATGAACATAGCTTTACTGTTTCTTGGGATCTAAGTATACTTTTTTAAAATGAAAAATAAGTTAAAAACAAAGCTTTCTTCATAATTAAATTTTACACTGTTACCAAATATGAATGGGAAACTATAGTATTGGGGTGAAATTAAAATTTTGTAGACTTTTAAAAATTATTGTCCACAAATAGATATCATTAAATAATGCAAACTTGCATAACTCATAACAAATCTTTGCACATACAGTTTAAAAGTATTTTTAGTGATATTATGGTAGCCATACATTGGAAAAACTGTTACTCCTCAAATTAAGATCAAAGCTTTATTCTTGACTGATCTTTTAAGAATATATGGTGAAATAATAACCCAAGGTTATAATGTAACAAATCTCTTTCTTTAAGACTTAAGAGACAGAATATAGTTTTGTGTCAGGAAACTTTCAGAAAAGGAATTTAATGTAAGTCAGAAGATGGCAAATTTTAGCAAGCATAAAACAAAACAGTTTGCAATAAACCTGCAAATCGCAAAGACTAATTATAAGAGCTTACCTACTAGTTAGTTTGCTGTCTGCATCTCTCTTTTTTTTGTTGTGGGTTTGGTTTTTTTTCATTTCTGATTCCTATCCTACCATTGTCAAGAAAAGGGGGGATGAAACCTGCAGTTTGTGGGTTTAGGACAGCAGAAGGTGGCAGGAGATGGATTGTAGTGAGCATTGGTCAATTTATGCTCAGTTCATGTAAGGTATTTATTGGGACTATGGCAGAAACAGAAAGTTAAAATGAAGAGGGAGAGGGGGGAAGAAGTTGCCTTGCAAGACCTCTGAAAAGTGCTGTGTGACATCATAATGAAATGAAGGAGACAAAGAATCACGGAATCTTTAGAGTTGGAAGGGACCTGTAGAGATCATCTAGTCCAACTCCCCTGCTAAAGCAGGATTGCCTAGAGCACATTATTCAGGAATGCATCCAGGCACTCAGGAATGCATCCAGGCACTCAGGAATGCATCCAGGCATAGGGGTTATTCTATTTTATAGTTGCTGGGTTACCCGTATATCTACTGCCTTTTCTTACTAAGTGTTTCCTACAAGATCATGCCTGGGCACTATTTCTTCTCTGACATGGGGACTCCTGCTGGTCGGCTTCTCTAAAATCGTCTTTTGTGGCTCAGTGACTTGCTTTAAAACTTTAAAATTAAATAGCTTCCTTAAAGGAGTAATGTTCAGTTTAAACAGTTACAACACAGCAGAGGTCACAGACACTCAGCTGTGAGTCCATGTTTCTGCTGCTGTTCTCAACTGTGATACTACTTCAGACATCTTGAAGTATAGCTCATGGTATCCTTAATTTATAAAGGATACACTACCGAATTGCTGAGTCTACATAAAAATCTGTACGGGGTGCTACTTCATTATTTTTGTCTTTCTGAAAAGAAAACTGGAAGTTCTTTTGTGAGTAGAACTGGATTAATTGATTCAGGTAAAGGAAGCCAGCGTTTGACAAAGTTTTAAAATTATTAAGATACCTGCTGGAAAATTTGGAATAGCCCAAGTCATTTTGGGTTGGTTTGTTGTTGTTTTCTTCTCTTTATAGTCCTAGTCATTTTGTGTTTGTTTTGGTGGGTTTTTTGTGTTTTTATAAACTTCTAATACTGGCCCTTTGAGACATAATTATCCAATTTTATAGAAAAGTCTGTCTTTGTGGAAATTTTGACCAGACAGAAATAGGGATGATGGGGGGTATTTACCTGACCTGTAAATATATCCTTTCAAGCTTACATGTTGTTTGCAGATCCAAGTTCTATGCAAACTTCTTTCTGCTCATCTTTACCAAAGATCTTAAGACTGTTCAAGACTGGAGACAGACTTTTTAGTAAAACATGTAGCGATAGGACAAGGGGTAATGTTTTTAAACTGAAAGAGGGTAGATTTAGATTGGACGTAAGGAAGAAATTTTTATGCTGAGGGTGGTGAAACACCAGACCAGGTTGCCCACAGGGGTGGTAGATGCCCCATCCCTGGAAACATTCAGGGTCAGATTGGACGGGGCTCTGAGTAACCTGATCTAGTTGAAGATGTCCCTGCTCACTGCAGAGGGATTGGACTTTATGACCTGTAAATGTCCCTTCCAACCCAAACTGTTCTATGATTCATCACCATTTTCTTTATGGGGATGGGAGAAGGTTCAGTTAAATTTGGCTGGACTGGGAAATCCAGCAATGAGGACATTTGACTGGCCCGATAACTGCCTGTACAGCTTGGGGGACAGAAATCAGTGGTTCCTCTATCTGAAGGACCATCTGCAGGGAAAGCTGTCCTACTGTAACTAAGAAGAAGTATAGGAAGACATCAGCAAGGCAAGAGTTAGCAAGAGATACAGAAACACAAAGGAAAAGACTGATAAATAGAAAATGTCATGAAAATGAATAGGTAGACAGTAGGAGAGAAAAAGGGGTCTCTGTACAATGGGAGAAAACAGGGACTGAGAAAAGTTCAAAGAAAATACTAGCTTAACCTCAGTAACCCACTCACACTGGAAGGGCAAAGAATCTCATTTAACATTTCTTAGGTTTCAGAATTCATTGTACTTTGAAAGAATACTTGATAAATTATTTAGACAGTTTCAACTGAGATTGGAAAAATCCCAGCCTGTCAGAAGCTAGGTTAAAAAAGGTTGGTGCTGTATAAATAATTTACTTCTTTGGGGAGGAAAAAAACATACAAATGCTAGCGTCTAAAGCAGAGAAGCACTAAACCTGCTAAATCTCGCTAGCCAGACAGTGAATTTAAGCCAGCAGTACAAACCCAGTGCTCTCATTTAAAAGCAGAGGCTATGCCAAAGCTAAGTTATCAAAAGAAGGTCAGCATTAAAGATTCTACAATTCAGTGCTTTTACACATTCACCCTTTTAACACCATGAGCATACTCCAGTTTTTTAAAAAAAATGGTAACGGCCTCTTTTTTTTCAGTGATTTCTCAAAGCAAGTAATTTAAGTAAAGCAAGCTTTTCATATCAGTGTTGGTTTTTTTCTTAATTCACTAGTTTTATTTCTATAAAGCAGACACGCTTTAGCGGCATCATAACAATCCACTGTTCGTAGCAGATACTTCCCATTCCAGTGAGAATTGCTTGACGTTTCAAGAGAACTAGAGCCAAGGGGGTTGTTTGTTTTCACATGGAATAATTATTTTTCATTGTGTTTATTATAGTACCTTTTTAAGACTCATCACCACAGTAACAGAGGAAAGGAATTTATATATATATATTTTTTATATATATATATTCTANTAGCGGCATCATAACAATCCACTGTTCGTAGCAGATACTTCCCATTCCAGTGAGAATTGCTTGACGTTTCAAGAGAACTAGAGCCAAGGGGGTTGTTTGTTTTCACATGGAATAATTATTTTTCATTGTGTTTATTATAGTACCTTTTTAAGACTCATCACCACAGTAACAGAGGAAAGAAATTTATATATATTTTTTTTTATATATATATATTCTATTATGGCTTTTATTTCAATAAATACAAGTGCTGAATTTGGTCACATCAATGCCCTTCTGCTCTGACATACCGGCCCTATGTAATATTCTGAGCAATGTCACTTAAGTAATATCAGATGTAGAGTGAGCACAGAAGCTGTCCCCACTGCCAGCTTAGCTTTGCTGGCTATTGTGAGACAACGCTCCTCTCCAAAGTCACCATTCCATGAAGGGCTTCTGTCTTCCATTCCTCACTGAAGTCTACAGAAAACGAGGTGACTCAGCAGCTCAGGAAGGATTAAGGCTCGAAATGCAGTCCTTATTTCTTACTTCTGGCCACTACAAGAGCCCTCGGATAAATAACTAATCAGCCTATCACTTAATTTTGTGTATGGTCACAACACTCAGTGGCAAGGGTGATGAACGATATTTCTAGAAGTTTGATTGACATATGTCAGGACCATCTCAGATTTGTGGCTAGCAAGAGAAAATAAATGCTCTAGATCTGTTAGGTGATCTGCAGAAAGGAGGTTAGCTAGATCACAATACCTGCAAATTATTTAGTGTGTGCCAATATATAAAACTGGAGTTCCACTTGTATGCCTCCTACGCAGTTCAATTAGCTCACTAGTCACAGCCAGGATATTTTCGTCTCAAAATTGCTGTGCAAAGTCTTGTCTTGATATTTGTCGGTACAATTATTATGTGTTCCCTGTGAGAAGAAGATGTATTTAGACTTGATTTTCAAAGTATCACCACTGCGAGAGAGCATGCCAGGGCAGCACACCCCGTAATTTGCTGATGTATGGGGGATGTTGGGGGAAGCAGAGTCATGACTTTATTAATTGCTGAGAAACTTAAAAGCATATGGCCCACAGTGTGACAGCATCTACTGCAGGCATGGCTGTGACACAGCCTTTTGCACCCCAGAACTAGAAACATAACGCTTTCTATATATTTTCAGTGTCCTCACTATGTTTGGGTTTTTTTACAAATTCATGTAATTTCATTCTGTAATACTGATGTGAAGCAAATTCCTTTTGTTTGACCTATTAGCCCCAACCACACTTCAGTTCTCAAGCTCTAGTAATGATGTTTCTTCTTACGTCTGGGGCAGCTAATCCCTGCCCTCCTCAGGCTTTGCCTAGGGACTCCCCTGGTTGTTTTGGGGACTTTGGGCTGGAGCAGAAGCCACCATTCGTTATCCTGATTCTTGTCAGCTCTGAGGACTCTATACAGCAAAGATACATCACTCACCAAAACAGGGTGTGCCTCAAACACTGGCTTTAATTTGGTACATTTATGACTCTGTAGTAAATCTTTTAACTGGAAAAGCTTAATGAAGAGGTGATAATATAGGAGTTGTCAGTTTTCTCATTGGCTTTTATGATATTTTTAAATAACTAGTGGGCAGAACGTATAATAGATATATGTACAAGTTGTCTAGAAGCGCTATGGATGAAGAATATTCCCACCCTCCGTTTTAGCAGCAGGATATTGATATGGTTGGTATGACAACAGCTTGTAATTATATATGGAGTTTGCAATAGGGAGCTAAATGGGGATCAAGAAAGTTTCCCTATTTGAGAAACTTTTCAAAATAAAGTGGCAAATCCAGTGAAGGAAATATTGTCCATGATGGAATTCCTCTATTTTCAAAGAACAAGCTCATTTAGTTCAAACTTAGTGCAAAATTGAGTTGATATTTTGTACACTTGATGTAAAAAAAAAAAAAAACCCAAACACAAAACAAAACAAAAGCAAACTTCAGAAAAATCAAGCAATTCCTTAATATTTATTGTTGATCCCTTCCAAATGAGGCTTTATCCACTGCTTGTCATAGATCAAGGGGTTTATCAAGGGCTTATATATTTATTTGCTAATTTATTTCCCAGATTTGCCAATTGTAGCATAATAAACGGAGAACAGTAAAGAGCATTAAATAATTGTAATAAAAACTAAGCAAAAAGAAATGGAGGATTAGTTTGCTTGTAAAATATGATGTCATTCTTTGCTTTCGGAATTAGCTGCCTAGTCAATATTTCTGCTCCTCACTTAGTAACATCAGCTACTGGAGGGGAAAAATCACTAGTGGATAAATAACACCAAGGATAAAAAAACCTATTTCGGTGTTATTTTGTCTTACACAGAGTAATAGTCACTATATGGGAAAATACTGACATGGCAAAAGAAGGCAAACTCTTAAGCATCTCTGCCTTTTATTCAAGCTAATGCAGGCTGGAGAGCAGGCTTCCAGGGGAAGGGGTTTCAGGGGCGTCTGCAGATCCCTGTCCCCCGGAGTATCCCGTTGTGCTGCTGGGGTACCTCTGCGAGAACAATTGAGACTTGGCCACTAATAGGATACATGCCACTTTGGGTTAAATTCTCTGCGTAAAAAGAGCTGTAATGACACACACGGGGTGGGAAGTGTAATTTTTAAACTGGTACAATGTATTACTTCATGTTCTTAATTGCTTGTTGGTTGGCGGTAGGAGGTAAGACACAGGAAGGAGATGGAAAGGGACTTTGCAGTGTGTTTGCAGCCTGTTCCTACAAGGTGGCTCTCACAGGGTGGGTGTCAGGAAGCATCAGTTTATCTAAACTGATGTAGCCCATCACTAACCTGGCACAGCACTGGCTTCCAGGCATCCCACTGGGGTCTGCTTCAGTGCCAGTGCCCACAGATGCCAGAGACTGAAATGGAAAAATGGGCACAACAACCATTTGAGAAACGTGAAAGATATAAAAAAGTATAATACTGGTTATTAAAGGAACTTGTCAGCACTTCAGTGCACTCCCAGCAGACTTGGAGATGTCTCCAGCAGGGTGCCAGCATCCACTGCAGTTATCGGAGGCATAATCACAGGGGCTGGGCCGGGGGAGGAGTGTTTAAGCTGCATTTTGTTTCTATTCTTGCATGGCTGCATAACAATTGCCAACTTCTATTGAATCTCTCCCTGGTTGCTACTTGGCCATGTAGCTACACGGGATGCAGCCCCCGGCACGCCCCGGCATTGTTGCTGGCCTGTTCCGCACGAGTAGTGCCAAGGAGCACCGTGTGACCCCGAGATGCCTGGGCAATGCTCCACTGTCCTGCGGTTCCCATTTGCATCTCAATGCCAGAACTCGGCAATGAGCTGGGCTCCATCTCACTTACACCACAGTAATAATTGATTTCAGGCCTGAGTAAGTCCATTGATCTCAGCTGAGTTTCTCTAGCTTTACACTCACATAACCGAGATCAGTTTGTGACCTCTGTGTAGGATGAAACATTATTATTAAGTGTTTGTCCTTTTGCGTTCATGAAGAGGCAAGGACGCACGACTGACAGCCATATGCTAATAAGATAAGGGAGCAAAAGACGACTGAGAAAGGAAGAAATAGTTCTGAGTGCAAATCTTTGATAATTCCAAAACAAAGGTGAACAGTATTTAGATAGAGATCGATCTGACAAACATACTATCTATAGATCTAAACTTTCATTCCCATAGTTTCAAAGTTATTTTTCCATAAATTTCAAAAAAAATGAGTTATCCAAATATTCAGTTTACTCTCATTGAACTTTATGCTTTCATGTGAGCATGCTTATCTTACTTTATCTTAATTTTTATCTATTACTTACAGTAATGCTTTGCTGTTTTATTTTGAAAAAAATTCTTTGAATATGGTATTATAATCTTGAAAATGAAATGCAACACTTTGGTAATTATTAATTTGCAGTTCTATTTCCTGTTGTAAAAAAAATCTGAATTCTTTGAGATAAAACCAAAATTCTAGAATTTCTCTGTGAAAGAAACACGCAGTTCCTGCCTGCTGACCAAGCCTTATCCTTTCTGTGGCAATAGGCAGGCCTGTCCTGTCTGGAATTCTTCCTCTGCGTCGCATTGCCTTCAAGTCCCATCTCATGGCAGAGATCCCCAAGTCTTCCTGAGAATGGCACACCACATCCACCTGAAACTCCAGAGCTATGTTTGCCTATGTAGAAAATAGTAGGAAGAATAGCAGAAAACCTATGTTATTTGTTTTGGAAAGATTGGCTGTAGTAAGCACGGTTCAGCACTGATGACAGCCTAAGATCCAACACCTTTATCCTTCCACCAGGGGAAAGCGGCCAAGTCCTACGTCATGTCACTCCAATCCCAGCTGTTGAGAATACCTGAAACAGGAGATGGGCAGATGAACCACACCAAATTGCTTGTCTGCTTGCCCACGCAGAGGCTGCCTTCCCTTTTGAAGTTCATCTATCAGTTTTTCACATTTCTGTTCCCCGTCCTGTCATTACCCAATTCTGTGACAACCTCTTATATAAATGCTGGCAAATGACAAACATGGCTAGGAAATACAATGTGAGACAGATTAGGTATGCGTGGCTGCATAATGAGTATCTATGAAGAAAGCACATTTCTTAGCAGAGTGGATTTAAAGAAAGTCCTACAAAGTTAAAGCCAGTCCTGCAAAGCTCTGTCTTTCTGCCGCTTTTCACTCTTTTCCTTCCTGTATTCTTTTTTTTTTTTTTTTACTTTGTCATAAAGCTTTATTAGGTAAACACAGCAAGCCCAGCTCTCTACACACTGGTTACTACTGAAGGCTGTGCCTTTGATGTTGGGAGTAGGATATGACTTACCCTGTATTTCACCAAAGACTTTTTAAGGTACTATATTTTTTCAGCTAGTAAAAGAGACGATCCAAGCTCTTCAAAGAATGGACATGTTTTCCACACTCACGATTGTTCTTACTAGCTGGCTGAAATATAATTCAGACAGTGCTTGAGAAGAATTAACTTTCTGAAATCCTCACCATCCCTGCAGAGGTGCTTTGGTCCAATTTTAAATAGATGTTTCCGTTCCTGGTTTTGTTCGGTTTTAAGATGCTACTCATTTTAGTGCCTCTTCTTTTGCAAATCCCAGAATAAAAAGAAATGTTGCAAGTGTACAAGTCAATGCTGTTTGAAGAGAATGTATTGTAAAATTATCTCTGCATCCTTTTTATACTATAAAAGCGCTGACAGCACTTTGATGTGGAAAGGATGAGATACAGTAATCTGAGGGGCTGCTATGAAAGGAACGACGTGCTTTAAGCTGGAACTATAGAGAGAAACACACAGAGTAATGACAGGTTCACACAACATCTAATTTGATTCCTTCTTTGCACCACAGTGGAATCATTAAACCACAGCCATCTGCTAATGAGCAGGGAGGCTTCTGAACAGAGGTCACCTTTCTCCCATATTTTTCAAAATTCACTCAATCTCAGTTATAAAACCATCAATTATCTCCCTTTTCCCACAACATTTTGTCTTTGGCGAGTTTACTGTCACATAGAAATCAAACCAAGAAAGGGAAAAATTAGTGCCTGCTTTTGCAATTGAAATTGCTTCTAATTTGAAGTAGAAATTACTTCTATAGATGGGGAAATTAGTTACAAATATTCCAAACAAAAAAAAAAAAAAGCAGACCTCCTCTCCTTCCCCCACACTCCATGTACATAAGGAATGCAAAGCTGGAATAGTATAGTTTCAAGCAGGAGTAACACTACATACGGGCTTGCGGATCATTGCTCTACCAGCAAGTGACTTGCTGTGTGGGATCGTATTTTGGTATTGCTAACGCGACTTGACAACGGTTGACTACAATTGTCAAGGGCAAGAAATTTCAAGAGCAGCAAAACTATTTGCTGTCCTGGGAAACGAAATGTCATACTCATTAATGCAACTGTTCAAGTGTCGTATTTAACTGGGTTAATGCTAAAAAGAACAACCTTCCAGATAAAGGCAAATGCTGAATTTTGAATGCTAGAAAATAAAGGCATTGAGTTATTTTTCTGTCTATGAATTTTAGATAGAAAAATATTTCCTAAAGCTCAGAAATTTGTCAGATTATTAATCAGAACAAAATAAATCCACTGAATTGCAAATAATGCACTGAATGCCTAGTGCAAAGGCATGCTGATTAGCTGTACCACAACTTTCCTGTGCTTATATAAGCACAAAACACAAGTGACTCACCCCAAAGTGTCGGTAACTATCACAAGGCACCTAAAAATTTGAGAGGACTTGTTTAATTTTCTCGGAGTAGAGTTTATTCTTCCGCCTCTAAGGTATATGCTGTGATGCAAACTGGAAAAACTAGACGTGTGGTGTCAAAGCTATACAGATCCATAAAATAATGATTAAGAGCGTAGATCTTTATTTATATTTATTTGCTAAGCCAGTATGGCCTTTAAAAGATTGTTTATATAGATGCATTTGACAGATAAATCACAGCACATTTTATTTATTATTATTAGGGAATCTAATTAGTTGTAATTCTAATGCAACAAGGAATAATTCAGTTTTTTAACTCAGTGGGATAAAGAATGGACACACTCTGCAACTCAGAACAAGTTTATAATTTCCATGTAAAAAAAACTAGTGAATGTGTAATGAAGCTGCAGAATGTAGCTATGTGTCTCAAACAGAGTTAAGCTTAATTCTGGTGCTGCTCCCACGACTGAGAGCATCGTTTTATTCTTTGGAGCTTGGGAGGTTACCTGGGAATGCTATGATTTATTTCTCGTGTGTGTGTTTTATAGTACTTTCTCATTCTCATACTTGTCTTCATTCACACAGATCCGTACAGCCCGAAATAACCACATCCGGCCGGCCGCACGCTTGATCTGAATAACATCATCTGATTTACTGCATTACTGCTGTGGCACAGATCTTATCACATCACAAGCCTTTTACACTTATTTATCAGTCTGAAATGCTCTGCATAGCGTCAAGGTAGAGTTCAAACTGCTGGCTTCAATCCCTAAAGCTCTCAGTGGCCTAGGAGCTGGCTGGAAACTGTCTGTTGTTTAAATTGAGATACACCTGAGAAAACAAGATCACTCTGCTAAAGAGAGCTATTAGCAGGCTATTTTGTGAGACTCTGCCTACTATTTAAACTCCCTACTTCTGTGGTAGATGAAGTCCTGAGCTGTTCCTGTGACAGATTATTGAAAATTATTAAAAGCAATTATTTGCATATGTACGTTTTTTAATTTCATTTATAAATATAAATTTCTGGCTAACCCATGCAACGGGATGGAGAGAAAGACATAGAACTACCCAGTACTCTGCTTGTGGTAGATATTTTTCAAGGTTAGACAATATTAGGGCGCCAGGATGGTGTAAGAAAAAGCGGAGGGGAACAAATTTTGTTTGTGGAGGAGGCAGCTGTCTTGAACCAGCAGAGAGTAAGAGAGAGTGAGCAAAGCCGGGGGGTCACCAGCTCAGTGGGTGGCAGGGAGGGGACCCTGCTGAAGCCAGAAGGTGCCTCAGCTGGGCACTGGAAAATCAGCTGAAGCGCGTGAATGTGTGACTTTGATAGCCTTGCACTTACACACTGCCAGCTCTCCAGGTCTGGTGTGAAATAGCCTGTGTTGCTAACCATCGCAGCGTGCTGCAAAGCTCGTCTGTCAGTGACTGTGGTATATGGGACTGATGGGGACACTGTCTGCTGGGACAGGGAGTTCTTCTTTTCCATTTCATGGATTTTTATTTGTTCCTGCTGTGTAGGGTAACTGCTGCGTAAGGCAGCTGCTCTTACCTTTCATTTTAAATTATTTTGAAATAGTTTTCATTGGTGCAGTGCTCATTGATTTCTTGCTTTGCTTTCCAGTAAGGTCTGGTACCCCAGGAGAAGACCAACTCATTACAGATAAGTGAAGGTCCATGCCTGCTTCTCCTGGCTGTTCCCCTCACAAACCAACCTCCGCCTGTCAGCCACAGTCCCTGGTCCCTTTCTCTCTCTCCCTTTGCCGCTCCTAGCAATGAGCTAATCAGAGCTAAATGTTTAGTGCCTGTGCACAAGCTTGTAGCATCACTCCAATGTACAACCTTTTACTTAACCATGAAAATAGCTACTTTTCTGTAGATAACTACAACATTTATATACCATCAATCAGTCAGATTAGACTGAGTATCACCTTTTCCAGGAAGATCCGCAGTCCAAATTGTCCTGTCCGTATATGGTAGGTAATCTGCAGACAGCTTTGGGTTATAATTAAATACTTACACAACTAGTTTGCAGACTGAAGCCAGCGATTAGTTTTCCACAACACCCACCCTATTCTTTCCTTTTTACTTATTTGCTCTTCTTGTTCTCTGTGATGCTAATAATATATTAAATTGAATTCTACACTGAATGCAAAGATTAATGAAGGGATTTTTTCCCCCAGTTGCATCCTTTCCTGTTTTCAAGCCTTTTTTTTTCTCTCTTACCCTTCCCCTCTCCCTCATGCTCTCTCTGAATGTAAAGGCTCATTGACAGATAAACTGTCATTTTTTCATTTGCAAATTTGCTTTTAAAAATTCATCCTTTGCAGATGATGAATTTACTAGGTGCTTTGATGACGATTCCTCAGTTTTTCAACAGACATAATCAACTGTTGTGTATTACTCAGAAAAAATAGTGATGACTTTCAACACTTAAAAAATGCTAAAAGTTATATCCCTTCAGGTCATTATAAAAATCTGCCCCTATGAGATTTAGAGGCTATTCATGATTATTTTCATGTATATTTCATGTATTTTTGGGAAAATGCCGAATAGGCTTGTTATTTGTATTTTTATGACTGCTGTAGCTAAAGCTGTTCCTTGTTTGCTGTCTCTTTGTTGTTCTTCACTTCATGCCATCTTTCTTCTCTGCTTATCCACACACAAACAAACAAACAAACAAACAGTGCTTCCTGCTGCCTCCTGGGCTGTTGCCAGCTGTCCTGATGTCAACCGACAAAGGACAAAACCAGCCAAGAAGCAACTCTCTGCAGCCTTGGCAGACAGTGCATCCTCCCTTCCTTCAGGATGCCAGCAAAGATGTCCTCTGCAGGCAGAGGTCTCCATACTGGAAAAATGAGAAGAATTCAGTCATTTAGTTAAATTTCCATTGTTGGGCATAAAACAAGAAAACCAAAATAAACTGTCTTTCAACTGTCCTTCAAACCAACATCTCTGGTTGCAATGCTTGGCAGAATTTTTATGTTTAGAGATTAATATACTGTCAAATAGTTGATTGATTGACTTAGTTTTTTTGAACTGCCCCTTCCTAAATAAAAGCTCTTGGGGGCACCGTTTCATTAAGAAGGGAGAAAATTTGAGAAAAACAAGATGCTTCTGGTCTCAGAATTTAATTTCCCCCAATGATACACAGTGATACTATAGAGAATGACACGTAAGTGATAGAAGCATTATCAGTAAATTTTGGAGCTATGAAAACTCCTCAGTGTAAAAAGTGGATAACTATATTCAAGGTAATTCATAACTGGAGCTGAGTAGCAGTGGAGCAACATGTTAGGGAACTTAAGAAAGGATTTCCAGAAGTAACAGCTCATTATAGCTATAGGGAAGAGGTGGGGAAAAAATCCATATTGTTCTTAACGGTTGGTACAGTAGAAGATAACAACAGTTATTTGATTAGGTAGGGAAAAAATAGGAATAAATTTTAACTCCTAGAGATTCCATCCCTGAAATAAGAAATTCTAAAAAGAATTGATTAACAAGACAGTCTTTCTCCTGTTAATTCTTATACAAGCAAATTACCTATGATCCAATACTTAAAAAAAAAAAAAAAAAAAAAAAACCACAACAAAACCCCAAACCCTCCAACACTCGCTCATGCAGAGTGGCAGGAACACACAACAAAATCAAATTGGATTTTCAGGAAATGTTCATGTCCAAAACAAGACTACCTTCAAATTTTAGGATTATATCAAAGGATTTTTTTTTTAAACTACATCTGTAAAGTAAACCCAGTTTAAAACTAAATCATAGCAGATTTGCAGCACACCTCATCCAAGGAAGAGTTAAGGAACACGTTTTTGTAAATCTTAGTAATTTTCTTCTTTTTGACCTGTGCTCTTTTTCAGAACTACTGAATCTTAAGTGTACTGAATGGGAGGGGTATTTGTGCTTATTTTCAGCTCTGTTAATTGAGGAGGCTCTCTGTCCTTGCTTTAACCTACTTTCTCTGCTGAAGTCATTTTGCCTCATAAGACCCATGGAGATTTGAGACGCAAAGCCAGTTTATTTCTACAGTGGTCCCACTTTGTTCAGAAATATTGCCAAAGGCTTATTTGGAAACCCTTCTCATAGGAAATAGGAACGCTTGGTACTTTGCAAAGACCGTAAGGACTCAACTCAAAATAGAAAGTACAGTTACCAACTGTAAGATGAGTATAGTGCCTCCCTTCAAATTAAACATCTGAGGAAAAAGCCCATTAAAAAAAAAAATTAATATTCATCAGGTATTAAAACATGGTGTGACTCTAATTATTGTATCAATTATTATAATTGATATAATTATTGGTAGTTATTATAATTACATTTTCTGATATGGACTTTACTACATGTTCTGGAGCAAAATGTTAAAGAAAATGACCATTTTTGTGTATACTTTCATGCTGCATTTTATGCCTGAAAATGCAGAAGCCTTTTCACCGTGATCAAAAAGGATGAGACATTCACAACTGCATATTTTGAAAAAAAAAAAAAAAAAAACAAAACCAAACAAATTTTTACAGATTTGTAAAAAAACTGAAGTATGTGTCTATGCTGGCATGCTTCCTGTAAAGTGGGACACAGAGATGGCTGATAGAGAGTGCCACCTGTACCCAGACAGGTTTTTTGTAAGCACTCTTCATGATTGATTTGTACTTTCAGAAAAGAACAGTTTCATTATTTTACATGATCCTCCCCACAGTGAGGATGAAATGTATCCAGAAGGACTCCTGGGAAGCAGGCAGGTTTTTTGCAGTGTTGTTCAGCCGCAGTCATGGAGTCCCCAGAACTTTCATGAAGTTTCATGATACTTTACCAGTAATAGGATAGCAAAGAAGTATAACCATACCAGAAGCTGAGCAGCTGAATTCCTGCCCTGGGTAGCCGAGAGGAACTGCGCACAGCCACAGTGCTGGGATTGGAGTTAGTTAAGTTAAAACCTTGCAGGGGAAAATAAGAAATCTCTTCCTTGAGCACAGTGAGATTCTGCCCTTCAGAAGATCCCACCCATGTCATCATACAG
This sequence comes from Rynchops niger, assembly GCA_013400035.1. NCBI lineage: Eukaryota > Metazoa > Chordata > Aves > Charadriiformes > Laridae > Rynchops > Rynchops niger. Next base: position 411,600 of record VXBH01009485.1, read on the forward strand.
CCTGTTTCTATCCAGACCATACAGCAGATGTGTTCTGGTATTCCTATTAATAGTTTTTTATTTGTTATTTACAGGAGTTCTTAATCAAAATAATAATGCAATTAGTTTGGCATTACTCCATTAGCTGTACCCTGGTGCCTGCAGATCTTCTGATCTGCAGGCCATAACGATAACTAAATCATGAAGTAACAATAAAGTATTCTAGATCCTAAAGTCGCTATAGCGCAGCCCTTTGGAGAAATACAGCCATATGCCATAGGAAAACCAGTGCCCATTTTTAGCACAAGCAACACCGAGATACAAATCACATCACACAGTTAATTAAGTCAGGCACCCACTGTTTGCCTATAGTTTGCAATAGCTATTAATTTGAAGGTCTGCTATAGTGCTAAGAAAAGATAATTAACAAATGTAGCATTTTGTGACATGATGAACACATTTCTAAAGGGGTTTGTTATGGTGACTTCTTCTGGATAACACTGATCTCAGTAAAATTTTAAACAATATACCATAGTAATTGAAAGGGAAAAAATGTTAGCAGATCTTACATCTGTCTCTTGATAAAGTGGAAAAAGGCTAAAAGCTCTTGCTACTGAATTTACAGTGTGCAAAACCACACTACAACTGGTAAAACTATCAAAGAAGCATCAACATTTTGGCTGTTGTTTTCATAATTTTGAACAACTAATTTTGCAATTTCTGTGAAATTGTTTTATAAATATATACATTTTTAAACATGCCAGAAACTCTATTTTGTTTAAAATCATATTGAATTGCATACGTGCTGTCACTGTCACTCCAAAGTGATTGTTTTTATCTATTTAGTGCATCTCTATTTATTGACTGAAATATCATCTTTTCTAGATTGAAGTGCTAAGTCTTCCATTACGCACCACCAGAAGAAGCTTTGATCTACGGAAAAAAAAATGTCTTCTGGGTAGGACGAAGGAACAATTGCTATCATATGAACTGCGATTACAAAGATTAAAATGAGAGACAAGAGACAGAGTCAAGGCTCTGCAAGGATTTAGACCAGCTACAATCACAAGTCAGGGACGATTCTTGGATCACTTTCACCCTGAACACAACTCTTCATCTCGCACAGTGAAGAGCTGCTCTTTAATACAACCGAAACGTATCAATTCCAAGAAAAGAATATTGGCATCACATTTTGTATGAAACCTAATACTTACTGCAGCACTAGTTGGCTGTTACAGAGGAATTAAATATTTTAATACAAATATGCTAAAGTTTAGAATTTAATTGCTACTTTTCTTGTTACTACACTCTCTTGCCTTTGTTTTTTCAATTGCGTTACTGTTCTGTATATAATAAAGTTCTTTGTGAAATATTTCAGGGGGTCTTCCCAGCATTGTTACTGTGTTTAAACTCTGAAGAAAATATTTTCTAACAACCTTCTAAATTTTTTAATCTCTTAAAATGAATTTATGTAGCTGGATATGCTGCAAGATCCAGAAGCTCCAAGGGGTGCTCAATGTTCTGCCAATATCTGTATGTTCTAGCATGACATTAGGACCATAAGATTCATCAGGAAACTGAAGAAATTCAGAAGAAGTAATTAATACACAGGTTTTTTCATGTTTCAGGTCCACCGAACATAAGGCAAATTATATACAGTCAGGTCCTTTCCAGTACATTATGATATACCACTACCCTGACGGATTTATGCTTTAATCTCACATGAGATTAACTGCAAGCAGTCACCAGCTCCAGTCAGACAGTACCTTTCCCTCTGCATTGCTGAAGAGATGAAAGATGAACACAACCTCCAAATGCCAATTCAGTAGCTGAGAAACAGTTATGCTAACTTGTCTTTTAGTTAAAGGCTTAGTGCCTGCTTCTGCTCAATGAAATAATCATAAAAATATAGCAGACAAGTGACAGAAGAACAGGGCACTATCTTTTTTTTTCTTGTAACTGTTGTGAAAGATAAACTATGGGGAGAAAACATATTTTCCATTTCTAGTTTGGAAAAGCAAAGTTGAAGAATGGTCTAACAATCTAGGCACGTTTTTAGAATCACATAACAATTCATTGGTCTTTAATACAGGAAAAAATTTAGTTGGAATTTCCAGTCTGGATGGAATATTCTTGTTTCTGATATCTTTACAGTCATGTTCCCTTTCTATTCAAAGAATAAAATTTTAGTAAAATTTATATATTAAGATTTCAGTACGAGAAGGAGTACATCACATAAGCTTGACACGCTTAGCAAAGAACGTGGTCACAACCACCAAACCACTGGCCAGCAGATTATGCAGTACAATCAGAGTTTAATGCAGGTAGGGCAAAAGAAATGTGCATTTATCACACCCTGTCCTGCGGTTTCTGAGCACAAACCCACTTCCTGGCCCTGAACGCCCTGTCCCCGCGAGGGGGCTCTACTCTCCCAGCTCTGCAGAACAGCAGAGAGAGATTTTTTTTCTTTAAAGGCCAGGAGATATAAAAAATACGTCATAGAGGCTAAAGAAAAAAATCATCAGTACAAAGAAAGAAAAACTTAATTGAAAGGGGTTTATTTGCTAAGTAAGGCTTTTAGTTGCTAAAAATCCTAAGGTTGCCAAATGATGACACAGTCCAATTCATGGTATAGCCTCAGCATTTTAGACAGGCTTATTCTAACTTCAAGGGGCTGGCTGCAGAGCAGCACCTTGGTTTGATGAACTCTCATCACTCTGGAAAAGAATCAGCATTCTCCTGCAGTGTATAAGCATGAAGTGAAACTTGGAGAGGAGAACATTGGCTCACACAGACAGGAGTGACCTGTACCTACAGCGCTACCTCTAGCTTCAAGCCACATGGCTAAACAGGAATGTCTTTAAACAAACAAACAAATATTAACAACCTTAATGAGAAAAACCTGAGAGTAAAAAAAAAATATTTTTTTATGCCAATCTGCATTTGCTGTGCCCTCCTTTTCTAACTGATATGCTTACTCTGTGTATTATTTTGAGGGTAGATAGTGCCTAAAAGGACAGGAATCGTTTCCGGTCCTAGAAGCTGGTTGAGGAACAGCATTGCCACAAAATTAAAAGAAAGAAAATTCTAGCACACAGACTAGGAACCTGCTTTAAACAGGAGCTGAGCAGATTTTTGACTATTATGAGAAGCAGCTGAGAGACTGTCATTAAAAATAATAGAAAACATATGTGATGTGTTTTCCCACAGTGAAAACAGTGTGGAAGTTCCACACATGATCATCTTTATGCACTGAGCTCATGGGGATAGCTTTGCTTTGGTGAGGTTTCCAAACAAGCTAGGAGTCATGTAGCGTTTTCTTGTAAAAAATAAATTTTGTGATGGAGTGTCACGAATGTCACAAATTTTTGGTACTAAAATGAGTTAATATTGTAAATCCATGATCTTCTGGCATTTATTAAAATGTAACAGTGATGGGCCTCACAGCACAGGTAGTAGATCCCTCTGAAACAGCAGTATATACCTGACGTAAGAGTTTCTCTCTCACACATGTTGCTTCTTAACACCATGTAGCAGAGATTACTGCTGCCACAAAAAAAGGTAGCAGAATGGATTGCACAGCCATGTCCCACTCCGCTGCCGAACAAGCTCAGCTTTGTTGTCTCAGACCTGCTTTGCTAGTTCAAGGCTCAGCTCACTTCACTGACCTCGTACTGAAACCGCAAAGGATGCGATTTCTTGCGTCAGCTGAGTCATGGAGTAATATCCTACGGCTGGAGCATTGTAACAGTTATCTGGAAATACAGTTCGAGCCTTGCACAAATTTTTAATTCTACAGCATGCTAACTTGAATGGGAATTAGTTGTATACAAATGCCTTACTCATAATAAAGCAGGCAGGGAAACCAGTCTCCTATCAATCAATCATTCTGTGATTAATGAAGCAATAATAACTGCAAAGAATCAGGTATCAGAATAAGGTTTTGGAGGCGCTATGGTTTCTTTTCCAGTAGTATTAGGTACTTTCAGTGAGCTTCTGGATGCAAACCTTCATTGCTCGTTTGCAGAACACTGGGAGTTGATGGAGCTACAGCTGCTTACGCCGGGAGAGGCGCCAGTCCAAGGAGAACAGCATGTGGATGATTTTTAACTTGTATCATTTCAAGCACAATGACAAAAACTGCCATGGGAAAAACAACATGACTAAAACTATGTTTCCTGTGGCTTAGTAATGGGGTATTCACGCACAACATTAAGCTGATGAATATGAATTTGTTGGACACATTATCCTTTCTCCCTTTGTGTAGGTTTCAAAGATTATAATTATGTTTGGTTTAATTGCTATTAGTCTCAGTTGAATTGTCACTGCTTTCAGCATTTTCAGTATGTAGAAACTGATATTTTAAATTTGCCTTATCTGAAGGCACAACTTCTCATGCTCATTTAACTTTGTATGAATTGGGTGTTACTGTATTTTAAAGCCTAATCTATCATTGTGCCCACTTAAAAAAAAAAGGGGGGGAAGCATTCTATGTTGATTATTGCTGTCCTAAATATACATAAAGCTACTTGACGTGGGTTAATTCAGATACCAGAAGCGATGTGATCCTGCTAGCCCATCCGTAGCACTCTGCTAACCTAATAAAACCAGGCATATCACACAGCACAGATTTCTACATAGTGTGGATAGATGGTTTCTGGTACCAGGACTAGCTCATTTAGAGTTAACTTAGCTCACGTATCTCCACTCCGCTTGCGCTGTGCAGTAGACATGCCCTGAGATAACTCAGAAATACATATAAACCCGTAAGAAAGTACTCTCCAAAGACCTCTAGTGAGAGCACTCTCATGCAGTTTCTTACAGTAGGTGTTTGTTTAATAACGTTCATTAATTACTCTTGCTTTTATGCATTTTACTGAAACCGGGGCGGGGTCAAGTTTCAGTACAGGGTTGAAGAGGGTCCTGCCACACTCTGACTGGTTCCACTGGGTGAAGGTGCTATTACTTGGGGACCTGCTTTTTTGCTTGCGGGGGCAGCTCTGTGAGGTCACTGACATTACTTGTGCATACATGTAGGGCCGAGGATTGAGTATACACTTCTTCAGGGGTTTTTTTTTGCTTGCTTGTTTCTTGTGTGGTTTTGGGTTTGAGTTTGCTTTTTTTCCATAATCATGCTCCATTCCAATTACAAGAATTTACTTCAGACATAGATAGAGATAAGAGATCCTAGCCACCTCTTACACTTCCAGACTAGCTGCATGGCTCCTGCAGGGTAATTAGGACTGCTACAGTTAGATGCTTCATCCACCACAACTACAAAGACCTGAGAGCTTCCCAGGCAATTAAGATGACCCACATGCTGAGCAAGAAGCTCTGCAAGACAAACCAAGCAAGAGGATGCTCCTGAATTCCTCCTACTCTCCACAAGTCAGAAACCACAGTCCTGGCTCTACTTCAGACTCCATACACTTGGGATCTTGAGAGTAGTAGATTCAGAAAGGCTGGTCTGGTCTATTAAACCTGCACTACTGCCTACTCCTTAAAGCATTCACTCAGGAAGCGCAAGCTTTGGACAAATGTGTCTTTTCACCCTCACAGAATTAAAACTTACATCTCTTAGAGTACATTACCAAACCACAAGACTAGACTGACTATAACACTGAAGGTATTGAACATCATTCACCCTGATGAGGAATAAAATGTAAGGGTCACACACTGCAGAAAAGGAACTGCCAGATGAGCAGGCCAGAGAAGAAAAGAGCAAAAGGGAGATTCACTCCGTAATCCAATAGTAAAAGCATTAACTTAGGGCAAGAGAAAGGGAAAACCTCACTTCACTGCTTCTATTCAGTATTAAACTGCCCTTTCCCTTCCTTGTTGAATGAATCCCACCTTCCCAGCCCCTGCTCCACTTTCCACATTTAAGCAGAGGAACCGAAGAGTGTAATTTATGTCGCCCTTTGTTATTCAGCTGCTTTTAAAACATAAACTCATTTCTCAGAGGTAATCAGTTGTCTCCTGGTGCAGGCACCTCGAAGCAGACTGTTTATTTCTCATCCATGTCCTCAGGCTCCCTCTGAGGTGAACGCTCAGCTGTCCATGTTTGCTCTCTCCCAGGTCGTTTGGAGGGACAGCCTGAGTGATGGTACATGCGCCATCAGCCACAGGACGTCCTTCTCGTGAGATGCTGCTGCCACATTGATGCCATATGCCTTTTTATTTGATGACACCTGTTTACACAGTGTGAGTCAGGAAAAAGATTACTTTCACAGCAGAATGGGAAACCACAGAGAGTTCACGGGCAGGCAATGTTGCATTTCCAGTGGGTTCACAGAATATCTAGTGAAAGCATTTAACAATTCATATTGTCAGAATCTGTATAACCATCCAGATACATGCTGGTTTCAGTCTCCTGTGTAAGCGCCACAGTTACAAATCATTTTGAAATCCAAGGAAATCAAATTCTGTAGTTAAAATTTAGTTATAAGCAGAAAAAAACATCAGGTACTTTTCCCAGTTATTATTTAACGTATCCTATCCCTGCGTTTGTTTTGATTAGGGATTTCTTGCTTTATTGATTATCCTTCTTAGAAAGTTGACTTTTATGACTTTGTAAGTAAAAATAGCTATGATCACCGGAGTGCAGAATATCTGTATTGGGTATGATGCACAATTTTACGATAGCACTACTGCACTTTGGAAAAGCTTGAGAACAGATTTGTACTCATTTAGTAAACACTTCAAGTGCTTGAGAGCAAAGACTCCTATCTTCATTTAAATCAAAGCGGTTTTGGGTTAGAATGCTACATAGCATATGCAATCATCTCAGTCATGGGCTGATGCACACTTTCTCTCACTCTTCTGTGGAATCATAGTCTTGGACAGAAGAGCAGGGCAGACATCTTAAATCTTGGTGGCTAAATCTTAAACTGCTGCACCAGATTAACCAGACTTAGTCTGTCAAATCATGAATGTCCCCTACTCGCTATGTTGGGATTTTTTTTGTTGAGCACTGAGGATTTAAGCTTGTAATACCTGTTGCAATGAAAGGACTGCTACAGATGTGTTACAAGATGTGATAAAACAGAAGTACTGAAATGTTCAATAAAGAATAAATAAGTTGATTTAAGAACCTAGACAAAGAAAGAAAAAAACACTCGTAGTATTTTCCAACCTTGAGAAATTTTTATTAAATTCATTTTCTAGTTTTAAAAATTAACATTATCAGAAAATATTTAAAAAAAAACGCAACAACTAAAAATATTAGAATCATAGATTCACAGAATGTTTTGGGTTAGGAGGTACCTTTAAAGGTCATACAGTCCAACCCCCCTGCAGTAAGCAGGGACAACTTTTGCATTGCATTCATATAGTTTCATCCTCAAGACACAAAAACCGTAATCAAATATAAACTAGATCTCAAAACCCCCAACACACCCCAGGAAGCTGTGTTTTCTGTGTTGTTTTACAAAAGGGCTCTCTGATTAGTGAGGAAGATTAGGAATTAGCCCAATGCATCGCAGCAAGTCATTGGCAAAACTGGAAAAACAACTCGGGAGTCCTGAACAGAAATTACGTGATCAAGGAGAAAACAAGCTATTTCATTCCCACGGCCACGAATGTGGTACCATTAAGGATCAGAGGAATACATAGCTTAATAAAATTTGGGAAGAAGCAGGGGAAAAGCCAAGTTGTTTCCCTTTGCAGGGTATGAGAAACAAGCAAGGTGCAGAACCAAGTGACTGTCCTTTCAAGTTAGCTGAGACACTGAAGTGTCCCACGAAGGACCCTGACTCACGTGTAATCTTAGAAATGCATTTATTGCTTCATGAACAGTTTCTATTATTGAAATTATATAGTTTAATAGATTAAAAATTGTCCTTTACCTACATAATATTTCTTCAAATAAAAAAAAAAAACAGAACCAAAAAATAACCCAGCTACAGGTAACCTGATAAGTACAATATGAGAGTAAAGTTCTTTCACGAGTGCTAAACTGGAAATCTTTGTAGAGTTGGGGCACACATTTCATTTCCTGCTGTAAAAGCACGTTTAGGATCTAGGGATTCCTTCCATAAGACCTGCAATCTCTCGTGGCAGGCAATGAGCAGTGTTCCCCAGAAAGCAGCACAAGTATTCCCAAACACCCTGTGTCCCCAAGAATCATACCTTCAGAGAACAGGAACGAGAGCTGCTCTTCAGCAACTGTTTGTGACTGAAAGTTTACAGAAGAAAAAGCAAAGGTCTAGCGGGCAGTATGACAAAAGTGCTGCAGTGGGAAAGTGAGTAACGGGTATGATGAAGGAGAGTGGATGAGAAGGGCACTGATATTGCAGGAGAGCCTATGCTTCGCAAATCAGAAAAAAGTACGTCTAGAAATGATCAGGAATTTGGATTGTAGGCTCTAAAACTGTAGTAAATAACTCCCCACTTTTTATATTAAAAGGAGATGTATCTGCATTTTGAATATGGCTCTCATTACTACTAGTGACCCTGACAAAACAGACGTGCACATCCAAAAGTAAAGTAAGAGGCAGCATCGGTTTAGGAATGCTAAGAACAGATGACAAAAGAACCAAAACAAATATTGGGGTTTCATAATAATATGTCAAAACAATTATTTGATTATGTATTTCACCTGTTCTCTCCTTTATATATTTTGTAAGCCAACCAAGCCAAATAGACGTGTTCACGAAAACCAGTACTTCTTCACAAAGCACCATGACAATGGACTCTCGGTGGCATCCATTTACTTTTGCAGAATGAAATGCTGCATCTGAATTTTAACTATATGGTATGACTACATGAAAGCTATGATGATTAAAATGTTTTCCTATATTTCAGTCAAAAAATTACCAGACTAATATTTACTAATATATACTCAATGTGAGCATAAATGCTGGGGAGGAGTGGTTTTTTTAAATCATAGTATTTCGCGACATCTGGTTATGTGATACAATGTCCTAATGTCACTTAGTAATCATCTGCATGACAGAACCTGGTGGTAGAATCAAGCCCTATTTAAAGTGACGCATAATTATGGTAACATTTGCAAGCTATATAACTAAGCTTATCCTTTACCCTTAGAAAATATACAAGTCAAACATTAAAAAAAAAAAATCCATAAGCAATTAAGCAATAAGGCCCCAATCAAAGCCATCGTGCTAAGCCCTCGCTCTTTACGAGATCACAGCTGATAGGCCCCAGCTTTGCAAATTCACCAGCCCCACACTCCACTTCAAGCAAGAATTGGATACAGAAGATATTGTAGTCCTGATTTTCCAGAGCAATCCACAGGGTGCAATGAGGAGGTGGTTTGCATCACTAGGGTTTAAAAACATTTTGTTTCAGTACAAATAGCTTTGTCCTGAGAGAATTCTTGCAAAATAAATACTGCATTTCCATATTGATGAGAAGGAATAAAATGTGATGTGTTAAACGTGTAAGTACAACTAAATTTTTAATTCTCTCATCCAATGCTCTTTACTCGTGTATTTAAGCAATGACAAATCTTTCAGAGCATGTACAAATGAAGGTTTCCTTGTTATTAAGAGTAACAAATATCCCCATCCTTTCAGTAACTACCTTCTTTTTAATCAACATCTTAATCCTCAGAAAGCAGAAGCCTTGTTTCATTCCCACAATGAGGACTGACTCACATGGGTATACATCAAGCGCTAACAGAAGAAAGAGACTGCTGAATAATAGAGGAGGCAAATCAGTGTCCCGAAAGGTCATTTTAAAAACGTTAGCTATTCCAGGGACTGCATGTAAGCGTGAGCTGTTGTGAACACGAAAAAATTCCGACAGCAAATAATTTTTAGAAAGTAGCAAGAGAACTATGCTTTCCAAAAAAGTGTGGAGCTTAGAATTTGTAGCCTAAGCAATAAATATTACAGAATAAGTCAATGGAAGATTTCCAGTAACTCTGTATTGAAGGGATTTTCCTCAAAAATAAGCACTGAATAGACTGCTACTTCACGTGAGTTTTCTTACGGACCTTTGAGTCATAAATTTCAAAATAGTTTTTTTTTTTTTTAATGAAACATCTTCATTTTGCTTTCTTTAGTTTACCATTTTGATTTCATTGTTTATTGTATACTTTGTGGTATATTGAATTAGCTGGTTTTCTGCAATGTTTCAATAACAAATCCCTCTAATAAGTAGGTATCCTAACAGCACTGTAACCCTCGACAGGGTATAATGTATTATGGATGTAACTCTCGACAGGCTATAATGTATTATGGATGTCCTGGATATATTTGAAGTAATGTTTAACCAGCAGCGTGGGACAGAAGTGCATGCTATGGGCGTTACTCAGGGGGCAGGCATACTAAACCCACTTAGCAAATCCTCTACGTTTTACAGAGATTCTGGAAGACTTTGGACAGCTTCTCTTCCTTCAGGGAAGTGAGTTGAGTGCTTGTTTGCCATTACCTCTGTTTCTGACAGGAACCTTGCACATCTGGTAGCGGTGGGGCTGTTTTTTCTGAGACGCCTTTGCCTGAGAGGCGGTTGGCACTAGAGAAGCACGGGCTGGACTGAAAGGAGCAACAGGCCCGCTTTGGAGTGGCTCACTTAGGAGTGAGTCACTTAGTTATCGGTTTAGTTACCGTTGTGGGTTTTGTTTCCCTGCAACAACAAACATTTTTAGTCTAAATAACAGACTGAAAGGGAATAGTACAGACGAGGCCGACGAGGCGGGCCCGCCACATGGCGCCCGGGGCGCGGCCGCGGAACTACATTTCCCGTCGTGCAGCGGAGCCCAGGCGGCCGGAAGCTCGCCCTGCTGGCGGGGCTGGAGCCGCCTGCGTGCGCGCGCCGAACGCTGCCGCTGGGCGGGGCCTGGTCTCCGCGCGCTCATTGCGCGCCGCCGGAAGTGGCGTTGTTGCTGTCGGTGCGCGGCGGTGGGAGGTAGGTGAGGGGCTGGGTGGGCCGCGGGCGGTGGGTGAGGGCCCTCCTGCCGGCGGGGCGGCCAGTCACCCTGCTCTCCGTCTCGCTTTCCCCCTCGGAGTCGGGGGAGCCCCCAGGCGCCGGGGGAGGCCCCGGGCGCGGCTCGCTGGACGGCTGCGCCCGCGGGGTGGGTGGTCGCGGCCTCCCCTACCGGGTCGCGGCTCAGTAGCGGGCGGGGGGGGGCGGCGGCGCGGGCCGGTGGTAACGCAGCCCCGCGGAGAGCTCTGGGACCGGGACTGGGCGCCCTGAGGCTGGGCCCGTGAGCAGGGCCTCGGCATCCCCTGCCGCGGCCTGGCCGCCGGGTCTGGTGTGGCCGCGGCGGTGGGGCTGGTGAGCTCCCGGCTGCCTTTCTACAGCCTTTATCGCCTATGGCGGGTGCTGTGTAACTTAAGGAGACCTGACCAGGCTTGCGGGGGAGACTGTTTGTTTTGTTTTAAGGAGTTACGCAAGTATAGCTTTAAAAAACAAATTAAAAGCAGAGGTTCCTGCACAGAGTGCTGTAGAAAAATTTTGATTGTCTTCCGTGTGTTATAGGTGAAATGTTTTTCATACACTGATCTCCACGTTGGATTGTCTTATTCCTGTGCGTTCATAACTTCATAAAATATAGAAAGTCAAGATGAAGAGCAGGGTGACACAAGTAAATGTAAGTGCTCTTAAACTGAAATTGTGGGGTTTGTTTATTCCCTTATTACTGCTGGTTAGGTTTGTAGTTGATGTAGTATTAAATAAAACTCCCTGAATGTAAAGGAAACAGTACCCATAATTTATAGCATATGTTTACAAGAGAAATATTACTATGAAGTCAGGGAGTTACTGTTGTCTTAACAGTGGAAGTTCTGAACGTTACTAGCATGTAATGATTAAGTAATTGGTGAAAAGTGACTGAATGAATGATGGCTGAACAATAAATATGGAGGAATGGAGAAAAAAGGTGTTGAAAAATTATAACAGTGATGTTAGACAGTGGGAGTTTGACTAGATGATCTCTAGAGGTCCCTTCCGACTCTAAAGATTCCATGATTCCGTGCATGAAAAGATAAAGAGACAGGAAGTAGCAGTTAATATGGCAACCATATTTCTTACTGTGAAAGTTAAAGCTTTCATTTTTAAAGGTGTGTGATATGTTTCTGAATGGATGGGAATGATTTTTAGAAAAAACTTGGTTTAAAATTACTCTCGTAAAATGATGATTTAGAAATGCCACATTTGTAAAGTACACTAAATTTGGGACAGGTTAGCAGAGCAATACCCTTCTAGTACACTGTCTCAAATGAGCGGTATTTCTCTGCCTGTGTTTCTAGGGTTCAACCCTGGATAGGCTTCTTCACTCTTTTGGTTCCAACTTTTCTGACTGAAGTGTTTTTTAATAGAGGTGCTTGAGGGATAGTTTGGTATCTTCTCATATCTTCCCCAACTGGTGGTTATGGTAGTGCTCCCTCATCTGTCAAAATAACCCAGTTAGCGAAAGCACACCGCTTGGATGCTTCCCATTAATGATTTTGATCAAAATGAGCAAGGAAGAAGACTAACTTGTGGCAGAAAGCCAGGCCACAAAGAGCTGAGGCTGACAAGTTCTTCAGCAAATATAGGACTTTTTGCAAGGAGACACGAGAACTGCCAAATACAGAGATATCTGTAGTGTTTTATTTCTGTGACTACTTATCTTTTTGGGTCTGCTTGGGCAAAGGCAGGTTGTGTAGAACTCATGAGAATGGATCATGCTAAAAAGACCTGCCTCTTCCCATCTGTTAAGCATTATTCAAATACAGTAACTGTTCAGTGTTTTTCAAAGATTTTTTATTACCAGTTTCTTGGAAGCTTAGGATACAGTTTTGCGTTACGTTATTTTGGTGAAAAAACCCAACAACTTAAGGACCTTGAATTATTTCAGTGGTCTGCTATATGTTATAGTCCCACAAACGAGTATTGAAATGGGAAGAAAACTGTTGTGAAAATATAGGAATTTCTTGTACTAGCTTTGCCATCAAAGATAACGTTACTCTGGAATTGAATTGTCAGATGGATGTCCTTTCGTAGGGATGCATGCTCCTAGTAAACGATGCAATCCATTTGTTTTGTACCGTTGTCTTGGTTCATGCAAAATAATAGTGGGAATAATTTTAACACAGTGTTAGAAACGTACCCTAGAGAAGGCTATATGCTAGGATATGTTATAGTGGACTAAAAAATATAATTATGTATATATGCACCAATTTGAGTGATAGCAAGTCACCCTTAGTGGCCGGTTGATAGGATGATGCTCATAAATCGCTGTGTTGCCATTACATCTTTAGGAAGCCTCAGTCAACGTTGATTTTACTTCCACGGTTCATTGTAAACACCATACTTGCCGTTTAGTAATGATAGTTTTCTTTCCAGTTAAGTTTTTGGAGATCATTGGGTATAACTGTCTGGGGTCTGCCTATGAAGGAGGTGTCATTATTCTACTAACCAACACTTTTAACTGGTTCTTTGGTGGGGCAAAAACTAGTGTGGCAACATGTTAATGGACAGAATGCCACTTCAACAAATGAGATGAATATTTCTGCAAAAAGTTCCATGAAATTGCATAAGCACCTTGTGTTGAGTTTCTGCATCAAGGTGAAGCATTACCTATTTCACAGCTGATGAATGGTTGATAATGTGAGATTGTGGTTCCAAAAAATCCTAAATAATATAGTAAGGGAAGAGAGGACCTTTATAATGAAAGTATAGAGGTCATAAAAGCTGCTGCTTAGCTGTACCAAGGTAGTTTTGAAATATCTCGATGAGGTCAATGTCTTTCTATGTGTGTTGTAGTTATTGTCATATTCTGGTTTTTGTGTGTGGTTCCATAATTCTATGTCATGGTTCAGACCACAGAATTTGCTGTGAACTGTTTAAGTGTTTATCACTTAAACAATCCTAAAAAGTTAGATTTCAAAAATCTAGAGTTAAATTTACTTCCAGGATCTGTGAAGTGGAACAGTGTAACTGAGATGTTTATAATGTGTAAAGCTAGGAATGAGAAAATAAATAATGGTTAGTAAAAAGGAGAAAGGTAAGGGAAAAATTATGCAATAAAGGGGATCTTTAGGAGAGAGGAAAGACGCTGTTCAAACAGGAAGTGATAGAATTCTGTTAATGGTATTGCATGCAATGCAACAACGTGTAAAATGGCGTATGGGAGAAAGAAGCAGGAAGGGCAAACTGAAGGTCCGTCTATTCTAGGCTCCAGCGGTAATAGATAGCAGATGGCTTGAAAAGTTTAGGAACAGGGCAACTGTAAAAGTACTCGCCCACATGCTTTCCCAGTCTCTGACTATTTGCAGTTTTGTGAGACAGATGATTTCTTTGGTAACACATGTGAATTTTTCTTTGGTGTTTGTCCAGTCTCTTGAACCGTATAAGCATTTGGCTTCTGCCTCATCCTGTAGCAGGGAGTCCAGCTGCTTAACTACTTGTTATTTAGAACCATCAATCCTTGTCATAACTGACTGTCATTAGCTTTATTTGAAGGAATAGGGAACCGAAGACATGGAACTCTTTGATCTGAAGACATAAGTGCTCACAGTAGTAAACATATAATGTTAGAGCTTGATTTTTCTTTCTCTTTTCTTAAAAGCATGGTTCCAGTTATGAAAGGAACGAAAACTACAGTTCACGCCAAAGAAGTTTGTCTCCAGAGGACAGGTAGAACGATTGACTTTTATACCCTACAATTCTGTATATATAGCTCATATAATCAGTTAAATAAGTTTAAAAAAATAATAATCAGGTTCTGTTTTTTATATATTACTGTAACTGAGCAGTGAAAAATAAGTGTAGATTTAATAAAATACTTGAATGTCGATATAGCAATAAATAGATTTGTTATTAAAAATGAAGCTTTAGAAAAGCCTTAGCATTCAGTTGAATTGTCAAGGGACTTGGAAATTAGATGCCAGCTTTTTGCTTGATGCCACAGTTGTCACTTTAGAGCAAGATTATTGATGCCAGTAAGAGGTGGAGAGATATAATTTGAAGTGCGGTTTACCCAGGTGTAAGGTGAACTGTTGCCAGTTTACTTTTATTTTTACATTTTAATTGGAAAGAAACCTCTTGTACTAAACACAGTATTACTTTTTTCTAATAGTGTCTGTTCAGTTTTATGCTACATAGGCAAAAGTAGGTGAAACAAACGTACGTACATTCCAAGGAATGCATGGTGCTGAATTTATCACTGGTATTTGATGTTATTACTGTTTAGCGCTTAATTTTAAGTTCTAGGAGGAGGTTTACAATGCTTCACTTGATTTTTTTTTTTTTATTATTATTTTTTGCTGACAACAAATTATTATAAAAGGAGCATCTTCTATTTGAATGATGCATATATTGAAGCTCAGGTTGCAGAAGTGGAACAGTTGGTATATATGTAACATTGTATTGCAAGTAGATATTAATAGTATTATTTTGCTAAGCCTGTTGCTAAGAATATTGTGTCTTGGGTTGCAAATAGGGATGTAGAGCATGACAGGTCTCCATCTCCCAGAAAGAGAAGGTACTCTGATGACAGCAGATATGATCAGGAATATTCAAGAAGGGAAT
Organism: Rynchops niger; assembly: GCA_013400035.1. Lineage (NCBI taxonomy): Eukaryota > Metazoa > Chordata > Aves > Charadriiformes > Laridae > Rynchops > Rynchops niger. The sequence continues at coordinate 427,062 of VXBH01009485.1, forward strand.
ACTATGATGATAGAACTTCAGAAGGACGGTGAGTATCAAGCTCTTTCATGATCAGTAATAAAATACTTGTTTCAAAGAATAAAATGTGAACGCTTTTCACAAACCCTTGGGTGTTGTATTTTGTTTTTAGAAGGATGGAAAGGGGGAGAGACAGACACTATGAGAAATGGGAGGAGAGAGAATCTGATCGAAGGAAGCAGAGAAGATATTCATCACCTGATCATAGGAGTCCAGAGAGGTCGACAGACCAGAGCTCACTTGCTCATGATGAGACCACTTCAAAGAAGAAGAAAGAAGAAGTGGATCCAATCCTTACTCGCACAGGTGGTGCATATATTCCACCTGCCAAGCTCAGGATGATGCAAGAGCAAATCACTGATAAAAATAGGTAAGTTGAAAGTAATATATTAGAATTTTTACTGAAAAGCAAAACTGTAAAGGGGTTTAATGAATGTTGGTGAAAATGGAATATCTTTTGCAGGCTACGATCATTCTTTTGAAGGTATATTTTTATCAGAAGAATGGTAAGAGAATCAGATTGTGACTGTACCTGCTTCTGCTGCAAACTGTAAATGGGAAAGTGGGGTGACCACATGACCAGAAATTTTTGGGAATATCTTAGAAAACTGAACATACTGGGTTATACCATATCTGCGGAGAATCACATTTTGGTGTAGCATGTTGGTGCAGTGATTTCCTAGTAGTTAAATGCATAATTGCAAACTAGTCTTCTTATTTATGCAGTGAGTATTTTCTTAGCTATTTTACTTATTGCAACTTACATTCAAGTTTCATATATATTTATGAAAACTCACTTGGTGCTACCTCAAATTTATGCATTTATAATTTGTAATATGTTTCCAATAGCTTGGCATATCAGAGGATGAGTTGGGAAGCCTTGAAGAAGTCAATCAATGGTCTGGTCAATAAAGTGAACGTTTCTAATATAGAAAATATCATTCATGAGCTCCTTCAGGAAAATATTGTTCGGGGAAGGTAAGTCTTAGTATTTAAAACAGTTCTTTTGCTTTTCTGCTAATATGTATACTGTTCATGTATATATCGCTATGTGTAGTGTACGGATGCTAGTTAAATTTTAAAATTAACGTTAGGCTGTATTGGCCTATGCAGTGTAGTCCCCTACTTTGGGGACTGCTCAACTGGTGGGGAAGGAATAAGAGTCCAACAGATGTTCTGAGTTTCCTTTTCTTAAAGGTTTTACCCCCACATTTTACTTGAATGGTTTACAGGTGTCTATGTCTATTTACTTTTGTATTCTGGGATTTTTTTCTATGGGACAAATAATATTTGTAGCCAGTATTTAGCAAAATGAATTTTACTACAGTTATCTGGCTGGATTCTTTATTTTAATGTAGAGAAGAGATTTTTACGCTATTTGAGCTAAGTACTAAGTCATGGTGACTGTGCAAGTACTGTGTGATGAGTTTCCTTGCTTTAATTTTGATGTCAACAGAGGTTAGTTGACATCAAAAGGTCTAAAGGAGTTAGATCAGTTAGAGTTTAAATGACTACCACTTAAACAAAACCAACCAACCACCAACAAAAAAAACCCTCTGAACAACATATCCATAAATAATTCTATTACGTTTCAGATAGCAACACTTTTTCTGTCACAGCTTAATCACTGTTATTGGAGGAGGTTATAGCGAAGGAGTGTGTTAATTTCATGTATGCCATATCTGATGCAAAGATCAGAGTACTGTAAATAGCATAAAAATAAGAGAATTCAGTAAAATCTAGAGAGTGAGCAAATAGTTCCCAAATGTGATTTCTGTTAAAAATAATAATGAAGTCTTGAACAGGCTGTTGTAGAACTGCTTTTTGCTTGCCAGCATTTCATGTCCCCAAAGCTTAATTTTCATAAAGCAGTAATATTTTAGTTTAAAATTTATCTTATTGATTGTTCTTAGAATACACTTGTCTGTGGAAGTTCGTGTGTGTGTGGCTTACAAGCTTATACATTTCAAAACAACGTAGAAGGAAACTGACACCATTTCCCTTCTTATACTTAATTTTGACTTCCAAATTTGCACAAAGATGCATATAAAGTAATGACATGAAATTTTACTTGGCTATAAAGTGCTTTTTCTGTGTTTTCTAAGTAGAGGGTAGGTCAGATCTGAACCAGACGGGTTTCAGTTTGTAAGCAAGAAGTAACTAATAGTTTCAAAATGAAATATTCTCTTTCTGTGCATTAGTCAGAAATGAGTTCTCTTCCATTTGTCAGCTTCAAAGTAGGTAGGAATAAGGTCCTTCATGCAGTTTGTATTTAGTACCATGTAGGAGGGTTTTTTGGAAGATTTCAATAGACCACAGAGAAGATAGAGTTGTATACCAGTGTGTGTTTTGAAGATTCACATTTGGAGGGCTTCCCCCCCTGCCCCCCCACCTCGCCCATTTGTCATGGAGTAATACAGCAACAGTCAAATTCTATGGGCTAAAGCTTTAGAAAAAGCAAAACTGAGAGGGGAGGAAAAAAGGTCTCAGATTCTTGTCAGACTTCAGTCTTGATATAAATGTAAGAGACACCTTTAGTACAATAAAAGAACTAGTATCTCGTGAGCCCTGTGTTTATGTTCATTTAGGCTCTAAGTAGTAGTCTTTTATAATCAGTTCTCAGTTCCAAAACAGTAATTATTTGAAAGGATGCAGTTTCATTTGAGAAAAGCATTGAAAAGCATTACTTTGCCCATTCTGGATTTACTGAATATTCAGTTTTGTTACTTCTAGGTAGATCTTTATTGATAGGGATCTTTCATGGAAATACAACTTTTCTTTCTTAGACATTTGTTTTGCTTGTTTTAAGTTGTTATACTGGAACACAGTTCTGTGTTTTTCATCAATAGTTGCAGGGCAGGTATTTTTTTGGTCACAAACAGGATTTTGTTTTTTCAACTGAGGAAAAGAAACAGCACAATCATGCAGATTTCATAGCTAAGACGACCCTGTGTTGGAGTTAAAAAGGGATAATTGCAGGATATGAGATAAAGAATTTGTACATGCTTATTTTCAAATGTAGCTCTAATAAGAACTATATTTAATGAAAGATAAGGTTTTATTTTAACAATTTCTCGGCTCAGGCACATTTGGGCAACACGTTTTGCAAAACCCTATTTGTGGCATGATGACGGTTTGAAAATGACCATCTGGTGTTTTCTGACTATTCCACGTGTACAATATTATATGTGATGTGTATTGAATAAAAACATTTAATGTTTTATTACCAGAAAAATATTAAACTTATGTATTTTTGCAGGGGATTGCTGTCTAGATCCATTTTGCAAGCTCAGAGTGCCTCTCCAATTTTTACCCATGTTTACGCAGCTCTTGTGGCAATTATCAATTCAAAGTTTCCCAATATTGGTGAATTGATCCTCAAGAGGTTGATACTAAACTTTCGCAAAGGATATCGCAGAAACGATAAGGTATGTAAAATGTGAAAAATACAAGTCCAAACTTGTAATTATGCTGTGTTAACCTTGTATCGAGTGTGTTCAGGTTACATATTTCCAAGGAACACAACCAAGACCTATGGGTCAGAACCTATCGTTAGTACATTAAGTATACTAGTATTAGATTATGATGACAGCTTGACAACCTATTCTGGTGTGGTACTGTGATAGTTTATCTTGTTTTTTTTCCTTTAAAGTGTATAGCCCTAATTGTGAGCAACTATCAGTATCCCGAAATAGTTAGTTTCATGACTTAATTTGATTGTGAGATGCACAAATCTTAGTAAGTAAATTTTTCCTTCCTTATAAAATGTTTTAAAATTTCCTATTTTTTCTTTTGCAGCAACTCTGTCTAACATCTTCAAAGTTTGTTGCACACTTGATGAATCAGAATGTGGTATGTTATTTCATGTTTCTACTCAATCCAAACCCTATATGGCTGTTTCTTTAGTTTCAAGACAGCAGTAGCCTAAGTGAAGATGCTCTTCCTGTTCTCCTGGTTACTGAAAATCTGAACCCAGGTTTCCTTTTAAGCCTGCTCTAAATTGTTAGGGTCTTTTTAGAAAAGAGATAGATAATTTCCTATGCAGTTGTTATTGCTTACTGTTGCATTTATACCTCAGAGCTTCCCCAGACTTCGTAAATATGTTTGGGCTAGTATTCAGACAAATCTTGAAGCAAAGCATGTTTCATCTGAGGCTCTGTCCCACAGATCTAAACAGTTTTCTTGCAGCACTGTCATCTGAATTTAAACATCTGTGTAGGCAGAACTAAACTCAGTTGCATCTAAATCAAATTTGTATCTAGCCCTATGCCACTCTTTTATGTGTTAGGAATCAGGATACTTCAATTTAAGTAATGTCAAGAAGCAGTGTTTCAGGAATGCATTGGGAGTATACAGCATTTTGGTAAAGAGGAAACTAATCTGAGATCTGCCATTTGCTTATATGTCTGATGTTGGAGGACCTCATTTCATTGTAGACGCAATACACTTAGAACTTTCTATAACGTAAGTGGTGGTTTATTTCTTGGAAATGCATTCTGTTTTTTTCTTAATGGCAAAATGTTTTGCATTGCTTTCTTGTTCATCTGAATAGCATAGTCACATTCACTACAAAGTTGTATAAATATGGGTGGTAAAATTGTATTCGAAATTCTGAGTTCCTCGTAAATAGCTTTTTCCCACTACAGTTGCCTTGTGTGTGATTAAACAAGAGCATAGTATCCTCAAAGGCTGGACTGCTCCATCAAGTAAATCACTAAAATAAGCTTAACATTGTATGTTCTAATTCTTTACTGATGTTCTTTCCATAGGCTCATGAGGTTTTGTGTTTGGAAATGCTCACTTTGCTTCTTGAAAGGCCTACTGATGACAGTATTGAAGTAGCAATTGGATTTATTAAAGAGAGCGGGCTCAAATTAACAGAAGTATCTCCTAGAGGTATTAATGGTAAGTATAATTAGCCAGAACCATTTGTCTTTTTGGTGTTTGTATTGGTAAGTCTTTTTTATATTTACATTTCCGTCTTTTTCCAAGCAATCTTTGACCGTCTTCGACACATTCTGCATGAATCTAAAATTGATATGCGCGTTCAGTATATGATAGAAGTCATGTTTGCTGTACGAAAGGATGGCTTCAAGGATCATCCAATCATTCCAGAGGGATTAGATCTAGTGGAAGAGGAGGATCAGTTTACTCATATGTTGCCATTAGAAGATGACTACAACCCAGAGGATGTTCTTAGTAAGTTAAAAACAGAAGATAATTTGATGACTGCATTCCTCATGAAAACACATTTGAGATTAAATGTTCATTGTTATCTTCATTTTGTATTTTAAATAAAGACTCTCTTTTATTCTAAAGATGTTTTCAAGATGGATCCGAACTTTATGGAAAATGAAGAGAAATACAAGACACTGAAGAAAGGTAGGGGGGTGCATGTATAAAAATTTTATATATAATATTTATATATTTACACATGTATAGAGCTTTTATTTATCCAGCTACTGTTACCAACCTTTATTTAACAGTGGGTGATAACTCTGTCCCAGAAAACTGTCTTTCAGTTCATCACAGACCTTTCCAATGTATTCATGCTATTTTCTTCAGTATTGTTTTTCCAGCTACATTTTCATTTGGTTGTGACTTATCTACTTTTTTGACTCTGCCACGTTCTCCACCTGAGAGACCCTTTCACTGTTGGGTGTTGGATCAAGTTTTTTTGCTACTAAAGCTACTGTGGTCTAGATTCCTTTAATCTGGGATACTGCTCTTTCAGAAATTCTCGATGAAGGTGACAGTGAATCTGAAGCAGATCAAGAGGCTGGAAGTAGCGAGGAAGATGAAGAAGATGATGAGGAAGATGAAGATGGTGAGTATGTGACTGAGACCTTACTAGTGATTGATTGACTGTAGATGAAACAGGAAAGAAAGGCTTGTTATAAATTTTGCAAAAATAAGAATGTTCAGAAGTTAAGGGATGTGTTCATCTTAAATTATTCTCAGATCGAAGTGTTTACTAGCATTCAGCACAGGCAGAAAATGAAAAGCAGCTTGGCCTGATTGTTCTTGGCTGTATCAGTTCCATGCAAGAAAAGCCTTGCAAGCATAAGACACTAAAAATAATGAACATGAAAACAGTTCCTTAAAAACTTAATAAAGATAACCTTTCTGTACACTTTTTAATGCTCTGTCATGTTTTTTATGTCACTTTCATAATCAGAATGGGCTTTCTTACAACTGTGTTTGCATCCTCTATATCTCATTTTTTAGTTCAGTTCAGCCCCCTTTCTTGATCATTACTGCAAGCAGTCAGTGTTTACACATATATTTGATTCCTAGGAAAAAAATTGATGGAAAAGCATAACAGAAATGTTTGCGTAACAATTACTGTGTGAGTAATTGAATAGCCAGCCAAGTTCTGTTTTCGTGGAATACCAGGAATGGATTTCTTCACCAGTTTGCCAGAGTATTTCACGGAAGAGCAGAGCTTCCAGGCTGATGAAAAGTATGAGAATTCACATAACTTTTCATCAGTTATGCTATTCCCAGACAAGAATGAAGGAATAGTGTATACCTTATGAATGAAGGTATTTGAGGATTGCTTGTGGTTTGGGACAGATTTTTCTACGCTCATTCCAGGACAAAACAGAGCTTTTGCAGAATGCGGTAACATAGTTCGTACACATAACAGAAACAAAGAATTTCCTGTTAAAATCAGGGAGGCTACATAAAATGTTGTATAGTTAAATAATGCAGAAAATACCTTCCTAATAATGTGGGCAAGAAATGTTAGATCTAGAGGTTGCATTTGCATTTTGCTGGCTAAGTCACATGAAAAACCTTTAAATGGGGAGTTATCCTCTTACAGCTGTATCTCTAAACATTTACCTGTTAGTTACAGATGAGACAAACAATTGATTACTTTTTTTCTTCTCTGCAAAAATAATAGTAAAAAATAATATACCTGCTAAAGAGTCCTAAATATTTATAGAAAAAGTATTATACAGTGTATTTCAGACTTAGTAAATAATAAATAGAGCTATTCTAAGAGATTACTTATCTTTTGCTCTTCACCAAACCATGGTTTTCTTTCCCAGGTCAGAAAGTCACTGTCCATGACAAAACAGAAATTAACCTGGTCTCCTTCCGTCGTACAATTTATCTTGCTATTCAGTCAAGGTAAACTTAATATAACTTGTACACTTACGAGTGTAGTTCTTTTGAAATGGGTGAACTAGAATTCTTTTTCTTTCTAAATTCCTTTTTAGTGTTTTTACAAATGGTTACTGGATTCTCATTATAAGATAAATCCTGTTTGTTTCAAGATGTGTGAGTAGTGCACTGGAACTTTTCTATGAAGATTGCTGTAATTAGAATTTTCTGAGTGAATAAAAGTCAGTGATCTTCAGTTTATACAGCATTTTAAGAATTTTTGAAAAAAATGTGTGACACACTTAAATTAGAGATAATGTAGAGTTTTTCCACTTCTGAGAATAAGGAGTTCTGTAGCGTGGTACTTTATAAGCCTGTTGCCATCTGCATTGTTTGGACAATAAGTATACCGATACCAACCCTGAAGTGTACTGTATTTGTTCATCTTGAGAATGAAATCCCCTTGCAGTACATGGCACAAATAATCAAAACATGACACTGTAGCTCCCGTGACGCCTGGGTGAAAGGAGAGGGAAATCCGTTGCGTGCCACTCAATTCCACCGTTAAAAGTAGGTATGGCCCACAATATTCTGCAGGTCTGAACTCCTTGAGGAATGAGATAAAGTAGTTGTGGTATTGATCATTAGATATATGAATTAATACCATACTGAGATGTATGAAAGGCTCTTAAATTTCTCGAAGTTGCTGTTCAGTACTTTCTTGTGATACTTAAATTTATTCATCTTATACTTCGGTGTGGGGAGGTTCTTAGTGGTAGCTAAAGGCTTTCAATATGCAAGAATGGGAGTGTGAAGAGGAAAGTGTGTTATATACTGGTTTTGGAGCTTATGTACAGTGCTTGCATTTCAGTGTTTTTTCAGGATGTGCAAAATGAGCTCACATGTTTGTGTTTTGCTGAGTTTTGTAAGGTGATGTAATAATAATAATGACCTGAGTCATCTTGTTTTCAAATTACCTGCAAATGTAATGACTTCAGCTAATTTTCAGTTATAAACTCATGAAATACAAAATATTTATTAAAAAAAAAAAACATGACAAGAAAAAAACCCAGCCAGAGAAACAGCTTTCTGAATGTTAATTAGACGCTTTATTTTAAAACAGTTGAAGTTTCAGCATCAACATTCAACATAATTCTGAAATGGTTTTAGTGTAGCATATATTGCACAGATAATGAGAAGTATTTTTTCTATTATTGCAGCTTAGACTTTGAGGAATGTGCTCACAAGTTGCTGAAGATGGACTTCCCTGAAAGTCAAACTGTAAGTCTTGCTTCTTATTCTTTTTTGTTATTAACATTATTAAGAAATAGTACTGTGGTAGTATTCTTGGCCTGGGACCTAGCAAGCAGATGAGAGTGATTTCTTACAGCTGTTGCTCTTTAAAATGAGTCTTACAACCTTTAGAGCAAATAAGCTGACACACAGTTCATAAGACATTTATCTTGGGCAGTTGCTTCTTTCTGTCAAGCAGCTCAAATGTTTGCTTATAGCCTCTTTGAAAATATTTGTTCATTGGACTGTTGAAACACATATCCTCTGACAAAAGCACTGTAGCATGGCAGTCACTCTTGGAGCTCTGTCCCTGAAAGAGCTCGGAGTTGAAGATCATATTTGCAGGCAGCTGTAGACTTTATCGGTGGGACTTGAAATTTAGCATAGTGCTAAGAGAATGTGGTGGTTTATTGCTTTCACAGCCCTCTTGGAATGATAGCGTATTGAAATAAAGCACTTGTACGTATGTGTGCTTTGGTGTAGTCTTGGAGCTAGTCAGACAAAATGTGTTTTGTCTTCAGACACTGTGTGTAAGATTAATACAGTTGGTATGTTTTCATGTAAAGGAAACTGTCCTTCAGCTAGTACTTATGCTAGATCCTGGTAGAATGTAAATACCCAATTATATAAACAGCTTTTCAGTCAGCTGTAAGCTATCATCATGAGATTTGCACTTGAGGGAGCTGTTAATTTTCTTGTGGCTTTAATTATCACGACTGTTTTGTTTGAAACAATGTGTGTAGAAGTAACCTTATTAGTATAATAGTAACTAGTAAGTGGAGGTCTGGGCTGGTGTTCCTTGAAAACATAGTTTAACCTAGTAATCAGAAATTGTTTGCCTGTTATTTTTTCAGTTCTTCTATTTTGTTGTTAAGCAATTTATATGGAAGTAAACAAAGAATTCAGTTGATTGTGTAGTTTCTGATTGAATTCTTTAATTCTGTGAATGAAATGCAATACTAAGCATGCATAGGATTATGATGCTTAGTGAAGCATAACCTGAAGAATTCTAAAGAGAAAAAAGAAAATCCTGGAAATCAATTCAACTGTAAAGAAATGAGAGAACGATCTAGAATATACGTGCTAGATCATACAGTGGAGATACGATGTCTGTAACACTGCTTGTTAGGTAACTGCTCAGAGAACCACTCAACTGTTAAATACCATTGCAGTCTCTGTCAACTACTAACTATTCTGTGGGCAAGATTCACTCAGAAAAAATAAATTTAATGGAGGGATTAAAAAACAATCAAAAAACCCCAATCCATAAGTCAGAATCTTAAATGTGTAAAGAAGGTATATTTTCTTTCACCACTTCACTTGCTATTTTTGAGTTTTGACTTAATATTTGCTACTAGACTATTTTCTTTTCCTTTCTGCGACTCCTTTGCTGCAAATAAAAATAACCAGACATACACAGATGATTTCAAGGTGTTATTTTTCATATACTTTATGGGGTGCTAATTTATTTCAGTCTCAGTTTTGAGAAACTTTATTTCCCCTAACAATCACAAATTAAAGCTACATTAATGTTAATGTACAAATATGTTTGTTTTTTTCCTGCTGCACTGCAAACACAATTGTTACTCCTGATTTTTTAGGAAACCTCTCAGAGCAAATCCCGTGTCTAGTTTTGAGACTCAAGAAAGCTTGGGTAAATTGAATATATATGGAACTTTTGGGAATCAATTAAGTACAATGCTAACTAATTTAGGGTACAGTAGCGTTGTGACTAGCAACACTGTAATCTCTGAAACGTTTCCACTGAATTTCATGTGTCTTTAGAGAGCAAGTGATTGGAGGAGACAAAATGTTGATATCCCACCAGCTGTCTAGTCCAGTCTCTAGACAGTATTACTTTGTTCTGTTAACATCTCGTTCCAACAGATTCTTTCCTATCACTTTGTGCTTTGGAAAATGTGTAAAAATTCACTAAGCACAGTTTTTCGTATTAAAATTTATAACATTCTTTGAAAACTAGAACATCTAGATGAATAAGAATTTATGTATTTAATTATTACAGTTTATGGTACTTAGATAATTTATTTCGGTTAGCACACCACCCTATTAAAAAAAGAAGAATCTGAGCTGATGTAATTATGATTCAGCTGTAATTGCTATGAATGAGTTGCTTTTAAAATATATGCGGAAGTTATGTTTGGCACTTGTGTGTACAAGTATATATCTATATAGAAAGATAAAAATAAATCAGTATCAACCTATGATTCAGTACTACTTGTAGGAATTGCTACAGTTCAAGGTTAAAAACTGCTGTAAAGCTTCATCTTTTATAACATGAGGCATCTTTGTGCTGATCTCGTTTTTTTTTTTTCCCAAATAACCATCATTACTTTTCGCCTCACCTCAATCAAAGATGTGAGAGCTTTGACTTGCTCGTTGTATAGACTTAGAGCTCCTAAGAAGTGTTTATGGGGGCAAAAGTAAAAAAAAAGAGATTTCCTGATCAATGTGAGAGCAGAGAGAACAACCAGATACAGACAATAAAATTATTCAAGGATTTATGGGGCTCAAGTCTGTCCATGTGGATGAAAAACTGAATGCACTCAGCAGGAATTTCTGCTTGAATTAACTGCCAGTTTCTAAACAAGGAAAATAATCTTTTATTCTTTCAAGTTTAGTATCTTCTGATTGAACCCTTTAGTGAATTGATTCCTGCTGTCTTCATTATCAAAACAAACCACAGGATTATTTTTTTTAGACATAAAGCTCTTTTTTGGGTCTGTTATACTGAAAACTTCAGTGACCTGTATTGCTGGATGATATGTCTTTATCTGTAATTTCTTTGGTTTAAAGCTTTGAATTATAAGGTGCAACCTTGAGACATTCCTGAAATGTTTGCTGAACTTTTGTGTGAATCTTCAAAGTTTATTTCTGCTTGTAAGAAAATTGCAATTTAGATCGAGCGTAGGAGAGATAATGATGTCATGGTTGGTTGTTTTTTACAGTGAAGACCCTGTAGGTAAGAGCTCATTCTCTGTGCCAACTCCTACTATGAATGGTGTTTGTCATGAGAAGCAGGTGCTGGAGTGTTTGACTGAAGTATCATTTAACACAGTTTCTACTCCTTAGAAATTAGGTGAAACTTAAAATTCTTGTTCTAAATTTTTTTCCTCAAATGAAGTCTGATTTTACAGTAACTTCGTGTTTTCTTCCTGGAAGGCTTTAATCAATAAAATTGGCTTTCTTTAATTTTGTCATTAAGCCTGTTTTCCACAATCTTTGAGTAGTGAATTGTCAATTAAATACAATCTGAAACCCCATTAGAATACTCAAAACCTAAAGACAGAAATGAATGACAGTATTGAGACTAATATAGTATTAACAACTTTCATGCAGGTTAGTTGTTCCAGAAATCTTTACGTACAGAGACTTTTGGCGTGATTTAGCAGGGCTAAGTTCAGGAATATATTTAGCTGTTTTTATCAGCGGTTGAATTGTCAGATTATCGTGTCACATTAACTGCTGTGCAACACAAGTGTTTGTATGCTTAATACCAGTAATGGATCTGTCACACAGCTCTAGCGTGCAGAAAGAGGATTAAGGTTCAAATGGATCATCTGTGGAACAGGACAACATAATACTGCTTTTTGGCATTGCAGTTTAGTACTGGGTGCTGAGGGGAATGTCAGCAGTCTATTTACTAACGTAAAAACATTCTGTTCTGACTTGAGATGAACACATTTTTCATTTTTCCGTGAACTGAAATGATGCTTTTTCAGAGGTTAATGATGCTGTTAAACAGAAACATCCAATTAATTTTTAGTCTCCAGCTGTATATTCTCCTTCCACAAAATACTTATTTCCATCTCCTCATCCTTTATTTTTTTTCACACCCCTTTTTTTTGTGTGAAAATTTTGCCTACTACAGTGTCCTGTTTTTTCTTTCTCTAGAAAGCATGTTTTCTTTTCCAGGCTCAGTTTTTATTTCCAGCTTTCCTTTTTTTTTTTCTTGATTCTTTTTCTCATTCATTCATTATTGCTCCAGGATTCTGGAAGTATATCTGCTTCCTATACCTGGACCTTATCTTTAAACTGTCCTCCTGATTACACTTGATCTGTTTCCCCACCTTTTTTAGGTAACTTCAGCATGTTCAGTGTTGTTTTCTGCATCAAAGGGCCCTTCTTTAGTCATTCGAATTTAAATCTTCTGAAATATATCATTTTCTTCTGTATTTTATTAATCTTTGATAGATGTAAGCAATGTGCTTTCTTGTTTCTCTGTCTTTTTTTGTAACCTTTCAGGCTTCTTCAGTCTGTATCCTTTTTTGGCTCGTCATAGTTATGTTAAATGAGCAAAATGTTACTTCTTTGTGGTTTTACATTGCCTGTTTAATAGAAATGTTGAGAAGCCATTTCAAAACTTTTTTTGTCATAAGTTTTCTTCCTGATCCTTTTTCACACAGTCTTCCATATTACAGGATTTTCAGGATCCCCCTGTGCATGATGTTTTGTAGGTCCTCTCTTGTTCTACCGCTGTGTTTCTTAAAACAAAAAAAAAAAAACAACCAAAAGCACACAAAAAAACCCCAACCAAAACCACCCCACAACCATAACCAAGTCTTGTAACTTTTCTCAGTTCTGTTATGAGAACTTTTCTTAAATCAGGTACTAAAAGCCTGTTCACATGGTATCACTGTCTGTCGTCTTCTGGTTCCTGCCCCCCCGCCTTTGTTCCTGACCTCTTTCCTGGATTCTAAATTTTACTTCTTTACTATCTCTGTGCTGACATCTGTTCACACCTGAGGAGTAGATTCCAAGTGGACTCTTGCTAACCTGGCATGTCTGTGGTTCCTTTATTTCAGCTTCGTGAATGTTTTTACTATAATTCAGATAAGGCAATTGAATAGGCATATGTTCAGTCTTGGCAGAGAGATTTTAAAAATCAGAGAGAAATTAAAAAATTTCTCTTTTTTAAAAAGTTCTGTTATTATCTGTGTTAAAGCTGCATTCATCCCATGCATTACTAAAGAAAATTTAAATAAATTAAAACCCTAGTTAGAGGAGGATGGTATTGCCAGTTGCTCTGTCTTCTGAACTATGAGGAAAGCAAGCAAACAAACAAGTCTGACTAAAATGTTGGAAATAGGCTTTTTACTTTTTTCTTTCCCTTAGTACACTTTTGTTGCCTGTGTCTTTAAGAAGTATGTTTCAGTTTCTGATATTTTCAGTTGAAAGAAAGAATTGAGGATTCTCACAGTAATGCAAATCTAGACAGGAGTGACAACTACTTAGAAAGAAAATTGATCCTTCTTTAGAAAAACGTATACGAGGAATATAGATTTTTATAGGTTCTTAGCATCATTCAAGCTGAGAGAAGAATGGGAGGTGTCTTACCCTGTTGCCCAGTCTCCCTCAGGGAGGGGAGCAGGGACAACCAACCAAAAAACCAACCAACCGTGCATTGTTCTTGCTCTTTGAAAATATTCCTAAACCAGGTTGGCTTTTAGGCTTTTGTTCCTTTTTTTTTCAGTTGTGATCAGAACTAAATTTGTATACAGCAATGCTTGGGACTTTGATTAATTACATTAGAGACTCTTCTATAAGAATGTCTGCTCTTCGATGCAGTTATCCCAGACAAAAGTAATGGGTCCCAGGATTATTTTTTTTTTTAACTTGAAAAGGGAAAAGTTATTGTAGGCACAGCCCTCTTGAAAGAATTATGCATGCATTTGACACGTTTTCATTTTTACAGGATGGTGTCACACTTGCTCAAAGCAGTTCTAGTTGGAGGGCTGGGGGTGTCAGTGTCTCTCTTGTGCTATTCATGCATTGAGTCTTGAAGACAACAGAAGTACTTATTTTGACTTGAGACTCAGTGAGAATGTAGTCCAGGAAACTGGTATAGAGTGGGATGGGGTAAAGCTGATAATTATGCTCTGATCAAGTTGATGATTTCTCAGCTTCATCAGTTTCCTTTGTTATCGTAGGGCATCGCAACTTGTAGGTTTTGCAACTGCACCATGATTAGTTCACAGACTTGCTGTTGCCTGTGAAAGGTGGTCATTCTGAAGCAGATTTCCTGTCTTTTGAAGCAGGTCTTTTTGTGGGCCTGAGGTGCTGAATCAGTATGACTTTTCATAATTTATCAATTAAAAAATAAAAGTACATAGTAGTAACTCTGACATTGAGGTTAAAAATATGTTTAATTGGAGTTCTATTAATTCATAAACTTCCTTTATTTCCCTGCTTCTTTTGTTGTTGTTAATGTCTGGAAGTGAAGTCTAATGACATGGATACATCTAATTTTCTGAACAGTATACTATTTTAGTCTGGACTATCATAGTGTTTAGTTCAGATTTTTCATTACATTTAACTGTACGTCTTTTCAAATACATTGCCTTACATCTGCAAGTTCCATCAAAATCAGAATGATCTTATTCTCAAACCACTCATCTGAACATCAGCGCGGCTCAAGGCATTAGATATCTTAGTTTCCAGATGTTTTAGTAAAATAAATAACAGTAAAATAAGAATTTATTTTGTATTACATAAAATACGATATGTAACTAATATATCATTTAAAATTTCCGAATCTTTAAAAACATTGATAGCTGAATGTTTGTAATACATCTCGAAACTTCTGAAAGAAGCTGGCCCTCAGCTTGACTTCCTTTTTGTTGAAAAGGATTGTGTGCTTACAGCTGTCTCTTAATCCAGGGTACAGTGCCGTTGACATCAGTATAGTCCCTGAAGATACAGAACATGAGGAAATGCACATATAGGTGCAGAATCTGCATATTGAGTTAAAAATTGGAAAGACCCATCAGTGGAACCAGTTTACCCACTTTCATTCTCTCCAGTTAATAATGTAGCTTACAGGCTTAAATTGAAAACAGTTCCTAAATAGTTTAGTAGGTGTGAATGAACTGGTTCCTTTGGCTGACGTGAGCATCTTTAATGACCTGAAGTATGAAATAGGGGTTACTCTTAATAGGTTTGAGTCACACAAAGGGGCTGAGCTTTAACAGGAGAAACTATCTAAACATATAGATGGATTATTCAGAATGTCACTTGAAATAATTAATAATGGATTAAAAGAGGTCTTCTAAACCATACCTGTATGAGATGAAGTTCCAAAAGCATGACTTAAGTTTGAAAAAGTACTTCTTTAAATACATGTTATCTATTAGATAAGATTATTTTAAGCATATGCTCATAACTTTTAATGAGTTTAAATTTTTCAGCCCTTACTGATCTTTTGTAACAGAAAATAAATTTAAAAAAAAAAAATCTTAAGACTAATTTTCAACTACCTTAGTGCTTAAAGCTTAGTTCTGGTTTTTTTTGGAAAATAGGCTGCATGCTCTTTATAAATGTGGCACGTGATATTTATGTTAAATATTTCCAATAAGCATAAGATAAAGTTTTCTATAACTGCATGTATGACATTAAAGATACTAGTGAGGTAAAAACAGCCAGTTTCAGTATGTAATGGGGAAGCTCATTGCCCTTTCTGTCTATATTGTGGTATATGTTGATGTCTAGAAACTGAAGGTGTAGAAGGCATAGGGAATTATGCTATATTTGTGTGTTACTGATAACAGGTGCTAGCTAGAATTCTGGCTAGACTTTGATCTTTCAAACCTGTCTGTATGCATTTAACCTAAGGAGATGGAATTGCTCGGATTACCTCAGTGGCATCACTTAAGTTTTGCACGTGTAGCCTTCAGGTGGAAGGGAAGCAGATACTGTGGGGCTTTAATGTATTGTTTCACCAGACTCTTTGGTGTGTGTGCGTGTGTGTTGCAGACTTGTAGCAGAATGATTAAAAAAATATTTCTATCCTTATATCTAGTTAGTGATTCCTATGTAATATGTTATAGGTTGGATTTGTGCAAGATTTTTGATAACCATATTCAGCTTTAAGCATACGTTGCTCTAAATGTAAAACAAGCTGAGATAAAAAATGGTAAATAAAGGAACAATAAAAGTTGAGAAGGACCATTAGCTGACCAAACACAGGACAGACCTGCAGACACTATAGTAGCTGTTGAAAGCACTGCACGTAGTTTGCCAAGAGGCCACCTGCCGCTGAAATACTTTCCATGGCTTTTCCCAGCCTTGGCTCTAAGTGGTAATTGGATGAATGAAGAAAAGAGGAGCAATGCTGGAAAAAAAAAAAATAGGCACATGACAGTTACACACATTAAAACATGCAGCAGTAGAGAGAGCTTAAAGGTAGTAAGTGGAAGTAAAATATACTTCAGCTGAGAGGAAAAAGGGAAAATGTAGCATTTGTAAAAACAGTGCAAATGTATAAAATGCAAGGCACTAACTTCACATAATTCCAATTTCACATTGATTTCAACCAGCCTATGTCCTTTACTAGATTTGCTTCCAGCAAATCAATTCCTTTATTCCTTGTATGGCTGTAGAAACAGCGTGCTGGGATTGATAGTTTAGTGTTTTAAGAAGCTACATTGGGTTGCGTGGTGGGGATGCCGGGTCCTGCAGTTGGGCCACAACAACCCCACGCGTCGCTACAGGCTTGGGGAAGTGTGGCTGGAGAGCTGCC
>VXBH01009485.1:445077-457676 GCA_013400035.1 Rynchops niger
CTAGCGGAAGGCAAAAATTAAAAAAAAAAAAAAAAAAAATTACAAAAAAAATAATGGAAGAAGAAATGGGGGGAAAAATGTAGTAACTGTGAAAAGGAACACATGATCAAAAGGGAGTGAGAAAGCTGAGTTGCTTTAGCTCTTCTATCTGCAGTGAACATAGCCTTTGTGTGAAGCTGAGAGAGTAAAGAGTGGGCAGGGCGTGCTTGTTTTTTAAAATGGTAAAGCTGGGGAGGGGGAGGGTGGCGGGAGTGAGTCCACTTTTCTGTCTTTTCCTGGTTTACCCTGTAGCATCTTTAAATATATCATGGTACTTGCCATCTTAGGTTGAGCCACAGTCTGTCTAAATCATTATCCTGTTTGGGTAAAAGCTAGTAGGAAATGTTTGGGGAGAACTGTAAGGAAAGTGGTGTATTTAGAGGGAGCTTTCTCCTTATCTTCTGTCCTTGCAGTTTTGGGAAGTGCCATTTTTTTCCATGATAAATAATGAATTAAAGATCAAGAGGTCATTCACCATCTGTATGGGTCCTCAGATATTTTCAAAGCATTTTACTTCATGATTGGGTAGCTATACATACTTTCTTAACTAAGCTGAGTAGTCACTTGTTGAACATTGTATGAAAACTGTTAAATAGTATATAAATTGCCTGTAAAATGGGAAACAAATTAATTGCATTCTTTAAAGCAAGTGATGGCTCTTCCTGCCATAAACGTCACCAGAAGTATTATAATTGGGAGCACAGAAATGAGTTAACTAACCTTTAAATCTATAAATGAAGCTCGAATTGCTGTGTGAACTTGTCACATCTCTCAAAAAATAATTAAATCATTTTAAAGTTTGTTAATTTTTAATCTGGAAGACAGTTACTCTAGATCTAACCTTGAGTTGTTTTGATAACACTAGCAAGAGTGTCTTTGTGGGCAAATCTATTTTCGTGTGTGTGATTATTCTAGGTACCCTCCTAGAAATCATTGTAATATTTAATTAAAATGTTAAAATATTTAATTACTGTAAACCACAGGGGATACCCGTGTTGTAATTGCATTTAAGATGGGGAAGAAAAGTAATTTGTTTTTCAAGTCTTGCTGACTTTATTAGCAGTGGCATCAGCACTCTACCCTTTTTATTGTTTAAAAACTGATTAACTGCAGCATTACTGTAAAACTGGATCATATAAAAAGTTAATATGCATTTTAATACATCACACTAACACAGTGTGACAGTGTTGAAAGGAATGCCTTTAAACACATCTGTAAGGTTGTTTTATATGTTACTGCCTCAATGTTAGGAGAGGGTATTATTTTCTTGTTCAGCATGGCTGGCTTTTTATTTGTTTTGAGTTTTTGTAATGAGCAAGGTGCTTCTTTTTGGAATACATTCTTGGAAGAATGGCTTAAGTGGGAGAATATAAAACCTAATACATCTTATACCAGTTTACTGTAACGTATAAAGAGGACAAAATGCTTGAAATTATCCAATTTTCTTTTAATGGGAGTGTTATTATTAGTTTAAAGAGAAATTAAACTAATCATGAAAGATACATGACTGACAACTGAAAGCTATTTGGGAATGTCATAGAATGGTTTATACTATGGAGTTGGTCTTAAAAGAAGATATTAAAATTTAATGGGGAAAAACTGCAGTCCTGTTCAAGTGCTGCATATTTCATGGTTCTTAATTGATATAAAAGTGATTGCTTCGTTTGTCCTAATGTTTCAAAATGTGCCCTAAAGCAGTTCATAACTGTATTGCAATCTGTAATTCACATAGTAGTTCAGAGGAAAGTTTGGTTTTGAACTCATATATGCTTACTTGCCTGGATCACTGCTCTCAGCCGGGGAAGGGCTCTGGTCCTAGAGGCAAGCTGCAAAGCAGAATCCACATGTGGGCGTTCCCTTTTGGTTCTTGGATTGGTGTGTGTGTGAAAGAAATAGGAGGTGGTAGATGCCAAAGGGTGATTCGGTGATGATCTTGGGGTGATGGTATTGGGGAACAGGGAGGAAGGGAGCCAGACGACCTGTATTTCAAAAAAGACTGTGTTTAACTCTTCTGGATGGCTGGTATCAGTGGAAGGAGAGCCGCTTTGCTGGGACTGCCATAGCTGGTGCTTAGGTCCACATCCACCACGGAGACAGATAAAAATGAACCGTGGGCTGTTTGTGATGGGGGATGCACAAAAGCTTTGGGAGAGTAATCGAGTTAGGCTGCTTCTGCTCCTTCCTAGCCCAGAAGGGGAGATGCTTTTATAGAGGGTGACTCACAACATGAGCCTAAAACAGCTTCTTCAGAGAAGTTCCTCGCACTCTCTTAGTTATAGGAAGTCTAGGCAGATCAGCCTCCCAAGGCTGAGTTTCTGAACAAACCTTTCTGAACATCACCCTCAGGCCCCTCTGGTGAAGCAGTTGCAGGGAAACACTGCTTTCTGCTTGCGTATGGTAAGCAGAGCGTGTGGTAAAAATTATGGCTGAATAATTAAAGATACTGGTATATCCCAAAATCTACAGATATTTCTGATTTTGGAAATGCACTGTCAAGCATGCACATTGTAACTGAGTTTCTAAATGGCTTGCTTATATGCCATTTTGACATTCGGAAGTTGCAAAGACTCTTCATTTGCTAGAAATGGAGGGATTGGTGCTATTAAAAATATTTTTAAAAAATTAAAAAAAAAAAAAACCCAAAAAGTAAACCGAACAACAAATAAACAGAACCAAAAACACAAAAAAAAGCCCTCCAGGTCTTCCCTTTTTATCTTACAATTTTTGCATTTTGATAAAGTCAATTTGTAAACTAGTTTTGACGGTTTTTGGTGAGATGCATAGTGTGTTAACTCATAAATTTTAACTTAAGCAGAACAAGAAATTTCAATGGCAAAAGTTCGTATTCATGCCCCAGAATTTCTAAAACATGAGAAATCCAGAAAACCACTGATGTTGTAAATGAATTTTTATGTAAATGCTATTGTTTCAAAGCTCATGTCTATGTAAGGCTTTCCTCAATATTTTGGTACTTAGTGATGATGGTTTTATGCTGGTACGGTGAATTTACCTGAGATTTTTCTTTTTCTTCAACTAGAAAGAACTCTGCAATATGATACTTGACTGCTGTGCTCAGCAAAGAACATACGAGAAGTTCTTTGGGTTACTGGCAGGGGTGAGTTCTGTTTTCAGATTTTGCACTTTAAGGTAGATAAGTTCTTTGGTTTATTCTTTGTCAACCTTAAATTGTAATGGATAAATAAAACTAATAGTCTTTTTATCATTCTGAAAATGGTTATATTAGTTGATTGGTTGTATTAGTTGATTGAATTAATATTTTGATTGTAATAAACTTAGTGAATGCGGAGTGAGAGAACTCATTTTCTCTTTATATTGTTGCTTTTTTTGCCTCCCTCTTTTCTCAGTACGATAGAACAGTAAATCAGTACCAAAGGAATGGTACTATAAAGAGGTGAAAGTATTATGAGTTACCAGAAAATATCCTTTTTACAGAGCTAAAGATTAATTTTGGAGACTCCTGTCTTCTACCACTTCATTCAAAGGTGTTTAGTAGGTTTTATGTACAGCACAAGACCGAATACTTACTGTACTGGGATTGTGGGTGGGGGGTTTTGTTTGTAAACAGTAAACAGCTAGCTCCTTGGTTTTCCATCACTAATTACTAATTTAGTTGCAGTTAGTTCTTAATTAAGTTTTCCCTATCTATGATACTGACAGATCTGACTAGTTTAAGATAAAATACTCGTCTTCTCAAGGGAGCAAGTTATGCAGAAAGGGAGTAGAATGTTTCTTTCCCATTTGTACGTTTTATCCAGTATTTAAGGAAATGCTTCTGGTAGTCAGTTACAAAGCACTAAACATGTGTATCTACATGTTCAGTAGAATATAAATGTTAATTTCTGTGTTCTTTGGAATGTTTGTCCACAATGTCTTACCACTAACTGTGTTCCCTGCTGCCTCTCTAATTTTAAATAGCCATTCAATAATGTAATGAGAAAAAGCTACATTTGATGGGGTTGCCTCAGGTGAAAATACTGGTTGTATGGAAGTAAAAGAAATTGCTGGACAACTTGCTGTAGTTCGAAACTGATAGTTACTACTTTGCAATGCCGATAAGTTTCTCATTCTGACACACTGCTGAAAGCAATAAAATGTATCCATTTTGAAGGTATTTTCTTCTCCAAGTGTTATTTAAAAGGAAAATCTTGCAGTAAATATTTGCACCGTTAGGTCACTTACATGTAGGTTATTTGCATGTTCAATATTTTATTTAATCTGGTTGTTTAAATTATACAATTTTGTCTCAGCGTTTCTGCATGTTAAAAAAAGAATATATGGAATCCTTTGAAGCTATTTTCAAAGAACAATATGATACCATTCATCGTTTGGAAACCAACAAACTGAGGAATGTTGCCAAGATGTTTGCTCATCTACTGTACACTGATTCAATTCCCTGGAGTGTAAGTAGAAAAGGCGGTTGTCCTGTATTTCTTTTTCAATAATTAATATCCGGTATTCAGAAATAATATGTGATACGTTAATTATTATACTGGGTTATTCTAGGTATCTTCTCAGACACTGTTGAACAATTCTGTGTTGCTCTGTCTCTTCTTTCTGCCACCTGTGCATTGTCATCCTCCCTCCTCCATTCTTAAGTAGTTGAATTAAGCTGTTATTTTGTGGAGCTCAGCTAAAATTGGTTGATTAAAATTTATATTTTTTTTTTAGAATTTTGAGCTTTTAATCAGCAAAGTTAAATAGCAGAACAGTCTCTAAAAAGCAAGCGTAAAGAAACCTTTTACTTTTATATATAAAAGTTTTATATAATCATAAGAAACTTTAAAATACTGCCATTTTGTGATTTAAGTGCCAAATAAAGGCAGCTTTGCATTCTGAGATATTTATGTCTTCATTTTTAATGTTATATTATTATATCAAGGTAACTTCTCTTTTCCTACTGTTTTATTCTTGTTTCACAGCCTAGTTTAATCATCATTCTTCAGGCACACACAAGTCAGTCCAAATATTTTACCTCTTCAGAATTTAAGTCCCAAATCTTTAACTTCCCAGAAGTTCACACACCTGACTTGTGAAAGCTTTCTTGGGTAAAATAAATCCTTAAAGAATTACTAGTGTAAATATGACCAGAAGCTGCTCCCAGGTGGTAGAAAAGAGTTTTTGAGGAAGAAAAGGGGAGGGAGGGTGTGTCACTCTTTATAAAAGAATGTATGTTTAAACTTAAGTTTTTTTTCTAAATATTTTCAGGTCCTTGAATGTATAATACTGAGTGAAGAAACTACGACGTCCTCCAGTAGAATTTTTGTCAAAATATTCTTTCAGGAACTTAGTGAATATATGGGACTTCCTAATCTAAATGCAAGATTAAAAGACGAGTAAGTTGAAATTTTATTTCCAAAATTGCAAGTTTAATTAGTTTCTTTATCTGAAAAAGTTACAGATAAAAATTCTGGTTTTAAGTTCAACTAAGACTGCAGTTCTGTAGCTGCAGTACTTCAAGAATAAGTTCATGTATAGATTTAGTCATTGCAAAGAGTCCCATTAAGCCGAGTGTGTTAACATCAATTTGAGTTCAAGTATGTGCATGACTTTTTGCAAGATGTATCTTCTGGTTTTTTCCCAATGATAGTTCAGCTTGTCTCAAAATTTTCCAAGTGTAAGTCTGTTTTTGTTTAGTCAGCTCTGTGGCCCTGCAATAAATGTTACTGTGGCTTCTGACAAAATTTAGAGAAAAACCTTTTTTCTTGAACTATTATTATGATTCCATTTTTCTAGAATTATGTGATTATCCTTAAGTATAGTGTAAATAGCGCATTCTTTAATCATCACAATGAAAGTATTGAAAAAGGCATGAAGAGAAAACTTTTGCTGTCCTATCGAGATTGATACAGTTTCTTTTTCGATTTATTAATATCAATGAGAATTAATGCTAAGCTGGCATGCTGTTTAATTTAGATATTTGTTTTCATCAGAACATTGCAGCCTTTCTTTGAGGGATTGATGCCTCGGGATAACCCAAGAAACACTCGCTTTGCCATCAATTTCTTCACTTCCATTGGCCTTGGAGGACTAACGTGAGGAACAATTTCCTGATTTTATTTTTACTTCCCTTCCCTCCCCTTCCCCTGCCAAAAAGAAATAAAATTGAAAAAATACATTTTTTTGTTAATTAGGGATGAATTACGGGAGCATCTTAAAAATGCACCAAAGATGATAATGACACAGAAACAAGATGTTGAGTCAACAGATTCCTCTTCATCTTCAGAGACCGACTCTTCCTCTGATTCTGATTCTGACAGCAGCGGTAGTAGTTCAGAGTCATCCAGCAGCAGTGACTCCTCATCTAGCAGTGGCAGCAGCAGTGACTCAGGTACTCAAGCACTAGCTGAAAACGATTTACTTCTCTTTTATTTATTTCTGTACACCTATTTATTTCTATTTCAATGTATACTTGTTGAGGAAAAACTACCTATAGGCAGTTCTTAAAGCAGAGAAACTAATAAATTTTTTTAACTTCTACGTTTTAAAATATTAAATGTTGCTCATGGAAATTTATTTTAGAACTTAGGAAAACTGAGTTCCGTTGTTAGACTTACATATCTGAGGAATGTTTTGTAGGTTACTTTTTTACACAGTTAATACCTATTGCATGGTACTATCACTTCAGTTTAGCGTAGGACAGAGGGATTAGAGTCGTTCCCTATTAATATGTCTGGTGAACTGTGGAGACTAGTGTCTACAGCTTTTTTTTTTTTTTTTTGCTTGGCTTGGTTGAGTGAGCTTGATATTTCTTCCGTCCTTCCCTGTGAATATGTGCCCCTTCATGGGTCAGAAACAACATTGTTCTGTTTTAGCTGAATTACTCTCCTTTGAATTTCCCACTTCTAATTCCTCTTCCTCTGGAAGAGTTTGTGTGGCTCTTGTCTATAGAGAAATCTTCAAGGAAGAATTACTGGAATTATCTTTTGCTGACAACTTAGTATTTTGTAGTTCTATGCATTATAATTAGTGTTCAGCATCTTACGCCATCCTGCTGATGTAGAACCTTCTGTTTGACATGAAGTGTGATAAACATTGCTTAGTCTATAAAGTACATGTTCGTATGAGTTAGTGTGTGCAGTCTCCCCCGTTCTATATAATGTGAGCAGATGATAACACAGCATGACTTTCTATAGTACAGAAACTTGCTGATTCAAAGTTAATTTGATTTATTACGTGCCTTTGGAATGAAAATGTTGATTAATAAAATAAAAGCAGTGTAAATTGCTCATGCTTTGGAAGTGGGGTTTTGTTCTCCATTGCAAGCTTATTGTACAAAGTCTGATTTGTGTGTCATCACGTTAATCGCATTAATGACGACAAAGCACTAGAGGAGGGCGCAGTTAAACAGGGTCAGAGGAGGCCTTAGTTTAGCAAAGAGCCAGATGGCTCCTGCATAGACAGCTGCAGCTCTGCTGAGCTGCTTGATAGGAACCAGAGAGGTAAGTCCTTAGTGACAAACCAACTGAGTCTGCAGTCTGCTAGTATGCACACTTTATTTTTCTAAATTTAGGGTGTTCCCTTTTACTACTTGTCCTTTCTCCTTTCAGGAACACGTTCATTAAAACTTTCATTTTGATATCTTTGCAGCCTAGTCTCACTTTTTTTTCTGGTTCTTGTGTACTTAAATACAGCGGTCAGAACGCTAATTGGAGATAACTGTATTCTTTAATGGTAAACTTGTTTGAGGTCCACTACTGATTATATCTTCAAGTCTTCCTGTGTTTGCAGCTTTTTAAATCTTTAAAATAATTTTGTAGAGTTGAAACACATTTTTCGGAGGAATGTGCTACAGTATTTCAGTGTTTTAACGGTGCAGTATATAAGAGAAAACAGAAAAACTGCTGATTAGAAATTGAGCATAGACCTGAATTAGAGATTACTGTCTTAACAGTTAAAGCATGGAACTTCACCAGCCAGCTCAGGACTGCTCTGGAGAGGTCCATTCCAACCAAAACGGGACCAGCGGAGTATGAGATTTGTCTGTTACCAAAGCAGTTTGTTCCTTTGTATTTACTTTCTCTGGTCTTTTTCTGCATTCTAGTGCATGTAAAATAATAGGGAAAATACTATTTTAAAAAGTCAATGTATTAAAATCGATCGGAAGTGATCTGTCATCACACTTTATCAGAATGGCAGGAAGCCTTAGTTCAGACATGAGACTAGCCAGCTGCTGTAGAAATGCAGTTATTTGGTGTACAATTAAATCAATTTATGGCTCTATTTTCAAAAAGTGACTAGAAACAGCTGATGTGATACCATAGTTCGTACAATAAGGTGAATTAATGGTTATTCTAAATGGCAGTAACTTCAGTGTGTGTTGATAAATACTGTTGAGTGAAATCTAGAGGCTCCTTATAAAGAGCAAACAGGAAGAGTAAGGCCTCTTCCATTGAGATGAGCACTACTGTGTATTTAGAAATACACAAGTTTTAATCCTACATTGTTGACAAAGCTGTCACTATTTCTTCTGAAAATGAGCCAGAGGGACGTTGTTATGTTGCTGGGGTACCACTATCTCAAGCCATTTCGGCATGCCTCTGTTTCCTCTTAGGATAGTATTGCAGATTTTTCCCCATCTGCTGTTTTTAATCTCCATTGGCTGATAAGCTTTTCCAGGAAGTAATTAGAAAAGTAAACGATTTTAAGAGACTGGATGGTCTGGGAAAGGTGATCTTTTTGAAAAAAAAAAAAAAAAATTTGTGAGAGTGCTTTGATATATAACTTTACAGCCTGTGCCTGGTCCTTTTGTATCAAGTCATCAAGAGGATGATGATGGGTAGAATTTCTCAGAAGTCAGGCATCCCTTGCAGATAACTAAGGGATAAAAGCCCTTCTGATGGGTACTTGTGAGTGGCAGCTACGTTTGTACAAATTTGAGTAGTTGTCTCTTAGGCAATTAACTGGGTGGGGAGGGGAGGAAGCAAGGTCGTTGAAGTTTTGTCAGTACATAGAATTTAGAATCTTTTAAAAAATGAAAGCAGATCTTACCTAACCAAAAATTCTTGGATCGACAGGTTTGAAGGTCTTACGTCAGATTCACATTTAGGGAGTTACGCTGTTTTAACACTGATGCGACTGCTTAGTAATGTTTTGCATTCACGTGCAGGTTTGTTGTGGGTTTTTGTAAGTTGAGAAAGAAGTTTCTTTTTGGTTTGAGCTGCATTATGTTCTGATACCTGTATAGGCATTGTAAATGGGATGAAATGCAGAAGCCTGTTCCCTAATTTCTTAAGGTTTTGGGGTGATGTGTTGTGACCTTGCTCTTTGTTAACATATGGTTCTTGCGTAATTAACAGGGGAGTCACAGAGAAATATTGACACTTAGAGGAAAAATGGACAGTAGTCTTGGTTTAATAGTCAGTTCACGCTCCTATGGAGAATTTCTCTTCTCTGGAGAATAAAGAGCCTGTAATGCAGACAGCCATTTAAAAAGAGTCAGTACCTGCTCAATTAAAGAATGGGTGGATTGTCCCCCATTGCATGAGACACTGAGTTGGGAAGGTGGAGGAGCAGTAAAGTCAAAGCTCAGTATTGTGAAACCTTTCTCCAGATAAGTACCCACAAAAGTTTTCTAACAAAAAAATAACTCTCTAGAGCTTCCTATGTACTTTAACAAGTTAGGCATAATAAATTTAAATGCAACTTTATTCCCATAATTTTTTTATCATTTCAGATGTTCCTAAAGCCAAAAGAAAGAGAATGCAAAAGAAGAATAGAGAATCTGATAAAGTTTCAAGGAAAAAACAAGAAAGGAAAAGGAAATCGCTTGAAAAGAAAATGGGAAGGAGGCAGCAAGAGGACAGAAGTGATACTGAGAGCAAATCAGAAAGAGATCACCGACATCTGAGAGAGTCACACAGGAGAGATGATGTATCAAAGTACCATCACAGAGAGGAGTCCAATGGCAGAGTCGGTTACCATAGCGGGAAGGATAGGAGCCACGAAAGAAGTAAGGATCTAGAAAATAAACACAGTAATTCAAAACCGAAGAAAGCAGAGAGAAGAGTTTCTTTGTCTGATGATGAAAACTACAGGCAGTGGAGCAAAGATAATGGACATCGCAGTAAAAAAAGAGAAAGATCAAAATCCAGAGAGAGAGCCCACAATCATTCAAGTCCCAGAGAGGAGGAACAAGAAGACCGGTACAGAAATGGTTCAGAGAAGCACCGAGAGAAGCACAACCGTTACTCTGACCAGTACAGAGAATCCAGAAAGAATGAGGACAGGCGAAGGGAGAATTCCCCACACAGACGAAAATAATACCTAACCAGAGTTTGAAATAAATGGGCTTTTCTCAGCTGTTAAAACTGTATTTTAAAATCTATCACTGAACTTTAAAAAAAAAAGTTTTTGTACAAAAAGATAGTTTGCATTTGTAAATTTTACCAGATTTTTCAAATTTTCAGTACCACTTTTTTATAACTACTGCATTGAGTCTTTCTGTTAAATTCTTCCTTTGGAAAGACGAAACTGTTTATTTTGTGAATAAAACCATTAAGATCTCCGCAAAAATGGGTGTGTTTGTCACTTAGTTTCAGGTATTTGTAATTGTAACTTTATAGTCTAAAACCCGTGGGTTTTAACTTTGCTTGGTAATTGAAAGTCAGATACTGAGGCTAGCGTGGTAAATGTAAAAATTTCAGATTACAATGTGAAGGTTACGTGAGAAGGCTTTATAAAAAATTTTCAGGCATCAGCACGAGCACTTCAGGCATTCTGTACCTGTATATTCTTTCAGCTTTGGGAATATGAAAGCATGTTTGACCAAAATTGTCAGGAAATTTCTTCAGTTGATTTTTGTTTTTCAAGAGTTAAAAATTGGAAAAGCAATAGTGCTGTTTTAAACGTCACATTTGAAAGTGTGTCAGCTTGTTCTGTTACTTTTCACAATGTTTTTTAATATTGTAACATCCTGAGCTACTTACACTTGTGATCTTAGAGACAGGGGAAGAAAAGTTGGTTTTGGTTTTTTTCCAACTATGAATTTGATTTTAAAGTCATGGACTTCAGCTGTAGACCTACAAAGGAAGTGTTTGAGGAACATGTTTCCCAGTATCAAAAAAAAAGAAACTGAAATAAGAGGTGTTTCAAACCTTTCTAGATGTTTTGAACTACATGGCTCAAAGTGCTCGAGTTTATTAGAAGTAAAGCTTACGAAAAAAAGATCAGTTGCTGCAGTAGTTTATAATATAAAATTGTTCTGCCTGGAGTCATTTGGAGCAGCTAGCTCAACATTCATTGTACAAGCTAATGAATCAAAATCATCTGGTTAAGACTCTAAATCTTATTAGTAACAAAGGAAAAATTTTGAAACTCTTTTGGCATGAAATAGGAAATAGTGTGGACGTGGTCAGTGGGAAAGACAGAGGTGATAGTTGTATATTACACAATTTTTGGTGCCATAGGACTACATTTTTTTTACTCTGAAATGAACACAAGTGCTGGGCATACGAGAATTTAGACATTTCATGTGTAAATCATATTTCATCTTGTGTAAAGCGTAGAAAACACTTGAGCTGTTCTATAACAGAAAACAGAACAATTCCTAAGGAAATAGATCAGTTTTGCCTAAATCTTGTCACAACATTTTTCTAAGAAAAATGTCACATCGTTAAAATTTTTTTCTGTATTTAACAGAATTTATTTCTGCAAGCTTTCATGTAATAAAACATTTTCAGTCAAAAACATTTGCATGGAAAATAAATTCATATTGCGGAGAAAAAATAAGGTTTCAATGTTGTTATACCACACAGCTAAGAATGCTTTGGTGGCATCGTGAGATTTATGTTTAAACTGTGGTGGTTTTTTGTCCAACACACTTCTCACTTTCATACTGATTTTTTCCATTTTGGCAGTATGTGTTAATTCCAGGAAAACTTAATTTGAAAGAATGCTTTCTAAAAAGAATCCTGCTGATAATCGATATGTTTCTTTGGTAGCTCTCTATGAACGTCATGAAAATGTACTTCATAATGGTTTAATTGTACAAACTTAATTTATCTAGAGTAATACTCCCCTTATGGTGTTATGGGCTTAATAGCATCAGTTTTATTAACTCATAACTTTTGAGATACTCTGTTCAAGTTAAAAAGCTTATCTCCATTTATTAAATACATAATTATTAAAACAAATGTGAAAACATAAAACATTTATTAGAAAATAAAACATTCCATCTCAGATGTGTACATCAGCATCTACTAGTTTAAACAGCTCCAATTTTTTGTGTTTTTTCATCCTAGCTGATAAAAATATTGTGCACTTTGATGGTGGAAAAGGGAGAGGGTGAGATTAGGACTTGAGCTGGGGTCTCACCTGCATTAACAATTTCTTGATGGCTTTTTTNGGCAGGATGGCTGCGCTGTGGCACAGGCCAGCAGCGGCTCCAGCCTGGAGCCCTCAGTAACACCCAGGGCACTCCCAGTTTTTAGCAGACCGTTGCTTAAGCACTTCCTGGGCCGGAGGCACTATGTGCATCTCTGAATAAGGCCTTGCCCATTAAGTGGCCTAACTCCTTAACTCATTTCGGGGGGGGGGGGGGG
>VXBH01009485.1:457705-467964 GCA_013400035.1 Rynchops niger
CGGGGGATTCTGCACCATCCCGTGCTAGGAGTTGTGGTATTTTACTGTACAGGATGTGTAAAAGTATGTTTCTTTCATAGCTTCTGCCTGATGACTTTGCTTTGCTGCTTCCCGGTGCGTTTTCTGAATAGCGCTGCGTAGACTTTTTTTTTTTTTCCTGCTTGTCATCCTGTGTGTGATTTTTATAGACCTGAACCTGTACATCTTTTGCCATTTCTTTTCCAGAATTTAAAATTCACTTGTAATCTCTCCTTGTGTGGGACTGCTCTGTAGCCCTCAGCAGTCCTCGTGCCCTTTATTTATTTATTTTACTATAGCCCGTATAAGGGAAAAGAGGTCAAAATACTATGTAATATTCAAAATGAGGGCATTCCGGGAGTTGCATGGTGACATAAAAGTTTGGGGGGTTTCAGGCCATCCTCTCCATTGCTGTAGAGCCGAGCGATCCACAGTGGTCCTGGGCCGCCTTTCCTCAGCAGCAACAGCTAATTGCAGACGATGCACACTAACGAAGTGACTCGTGTGTCTAGTCTGTAACTGATACTGGAGCTCCAGGTTGTGTTTCGAATAGCAGTTTTGACTGAAAGGCTTCAAGAAGTGGAGGTGCTATGACATCCTTCACTGTTGTTAATCCTTGTTACTTAAAAGCACGATTGCAACAGTCTCTCCGTAGTTCTCTGCAGTTGGGTCTGGTTATGACTTTAATTGACCTCTGCTATCAGAAGTCACCTAAGGTAGGTACCTCTGGGCCGTGTTCGTGTAATGGCTTGTCTGCCTCTCAGGTAAAATAAATACTGAGCTGCTTTGGTCTTCCTGAACCGTAAGCTTCAATCACGAGTGCTCTTGACTCAGAAGATGAAAATGTTATGTCAGAGAAACGTGCTGTTTATTGGCTCCGTAACTAGCAACCTATGCCATCGTGCTGGAAAGTCTGTTACAAGCGAGGGTGTTCACAGGGATGTGGTGTTGGGCATCGGGGCCTCGGTCTTTGCGGTGTGTTTGAGCGCAGAACTGTTGTCAGGTTCTGGGGTCGGCGCCCGCAGGTGCCGGTCAGCACTGGGGTGCGAGATGCTGTTGCGCAGGGCTGTGTGTACCCAGCGCCTTCACCCGCCAAGGGGAACAGCTGCCAGAGGAAACTTCCAGGCTTGAACCAAAAAGATGTTTGGGAAGGAACTTGTGATGACCTATCCTGAGATTGTATGCTGAAAATTTACCTTCCAAAAGTGGTTGTAATATCCCGAGTCCGTAGATACAGTAAGAGAGACTGTGTCCCTTTTGCTAGGACTCCCTGGCTGAGTTTTCTCAGGGTGGTGGCGTTGGGTGTTGTAGAAGAGCTGCCGACTCACCCGGTGAATGCACCATCTGTATAGGAATGAACTTGACTGAAGGGTTTGTGGTATTGTAAGAACCATAATGCTGTTCTCTAACTATAATTTTATTTGGACCGAGGTATGTGAAACTCTATTATTCATATACGTCTAAAGAATGGGTGTTTTGGGGAAAAAAGACTACTGCTGTTTTAGGCCATCTTTTTATATCAATCATCAAAATATGACCGCAGTGTGAGAGCAGTTAAATACATTTTGGGACAAAACTATTCACTCTGTTAAAAATTGACAGGCTGAGAGAGTTGGGGTTGTCCAGCCTGGAGAAGGCCCCGGGGAGACCTTATAGTGGCCTTCCAGTACTTAAAGGGGGCCTGCAGGAAAGCTGGGGAGGGACTCTTTATCAGGGAGTGGAGCGATAGGACGAGGGATAATGGCCTCAAACTGAAAGAGGGGAGATTTAGATTGGATATCATGAAGAAATTCTTTACTGTGAGGGTGGTGAGACACTGGAACAGGTTGCCCAGGGAAGCTGTGGATGCCCCATCCCTGGAGGTGTTCAAGGCCAGGCTGGATGGGGCTTTGAGTGGCCTGGTCCAGTGGGAGGTGTCCCTGCCCAGGGCAGGGGGGTTGGAACTAGATGATCTTTAAAGTCCCTTCAAACCCAAACCATTCTGTGAAAAATACTTTAAAACTGTCATGATGGGATCATGATTTCTAAAGAGCATTTTTAGTTGCTGTTTAAGCAGTATTGCAGTCTTCAAATTCTGGGTAGTTCCATCTCCCCAGTTCTGCATGGGAATGGGAACTGGAACCTGACTACCAAACTATTTTTCTGTTTGTGGTGTTCGTGTTAAATGAATTTTACAATCAGATCATGTACACATTGGAATTCAGTTTTGAAAATTACTAGTATTACTATATTTATATTATATTTAAATAGCCTATCATTTTAATCTAGGAGTATGGTGTTCTTTAATTTACTTAAGGCTCCAGTAACATAACTCTTCTTAACTCTTGAATGCAGGCTATGCTCTAAAATAGCTTAGCACACGTTGGCCACCAAAAAAATACATGGGCTAGGGTGGACACTTCCAGCTCCAGTAGCAATTGAAATGCCTCCCTGTCATTAAATTTGTACAGTTTTATGAATAGCAAAGACGACGCTAGCTCATCTTCATTCACCGTTCTTAAACTGCTTTGAATTATCTTCCACTTTTGAGGAGATGTGCCTAACCATAAGGCTAATTTTCTTGGGTTATCTGAAAAAGCATGAGTCCATGATTACGCTAGCCCGGAGAATTGACTCCAGGTTCTCTAGTAACATTCAGAGAGCAGGGAAACTTGTCCCTCAATTTATGTTCAATTAGGTAAGTTAGTATTTTTTTAAAAAGCTTTTTTATTAGTCAAAATAATTTTTTAAGAAATTGTGAAGTCAAAAGTGCAGAATAAAGGAGTATTTTAATTAAAACGACATAAAACATGTATTACTAGGTTAAAAACGGCATGAGTAAAATACTACTTTATATGCTGGAAAAACTTGAGGTCACTTCAGAGTTCATATAAAGCAGAGAGTTCTGCTTTTTATATGTTTTCCTCAAGCAAGTCTATAATTTGGCTGAGACTAGAGTCAGGGATTTTCTTTTCTTGGCTGCTCCTCATGACTATCATCAAACACTTTCTTCTAACTTTACAAAAAACAAAACAGGGGGTGGGGGGGTGCAACTTAACCTTAGTGGTGTTGGGAAAACGGTTTGTTGATCCATAAAACAGGCAAGTCCATTAAGAAAACAAACTGTCACAGTTTGACTCTCTTTAAGCTCTGTCCATTTTGAATTGTCTTTTTTTCTATTATTTCGTAAAATAAAGTGAGGACCAAAAATTTTCCTCGGGGAGAAAATAAGCTGCATGGCAGGTAAGGAAGCGAGGTGAAAGCGCGTGTGACGCAGCGTGTAGGTGCAATGCTAACGGGTTTTACCTTGTTGGCTGGTATTGCTCCTTATTTACTTAACTGAAATGTGTTTTCTCCCTTTAAAATTGCTGGGCCCCGGCTTCTTTTCGGTTGCTTGCGTATTGCTTTTGGAGGTACTTCATGCCTCAGCCACAGCTGTGAAATCTGTTGTGCAAGTTCAGATTCTGGGCTTCTTGTATAATAAAAAGTACTGTAAAAATGCTTTTGTCACTAACTCACCTAAAATTTGGTTTAACTGGAAGACGATTCCTTATTTTCAAGTCCCCGTGGATAAGCCAATTCTGCCTCATATAGAGTAATGCTCTGGAGCAATGCTTCCATTAATTGGAGAGATGCCCATTGATTTAAAAGGGAGAGGAATAGGACCTTCCACCTGGTTGCTTGCAGATGCTGCTCCTGTATTGTCTGTATTTGTGTTGTCGGTATTCTTACCCTCATTAGGCTTTTCCACATTATCTCCTGCTCTAGTTACAGGTTTGCTTTTGGGTTTTTTTTTTTCCCCCCTGCCTGGCACTTCTGAACTTTGTTCTTTATCACATGCAGCGTTAGCCGTTTAGAAAAGTATAATGCCAAAAATACACATCAAAAATTTACTATATATCACTTGCATAATGCATCACAAAATGATCTTTAAAGGATAACTTGGCCAAAGGAACAGCGTGTGCGCACACATACCATAAAGAACAAGCGTGAAGCATGCTTCTTGCCTTCTCCTCCTTACCTCAGAATGGCGAGTTACAGGACAATTACAAATTTGATGAGGTTGATTGGTCTTGCATTTGTAAATGCTTCATCCTGGCTGCCTTTATTTTTGCACCAGCGTTGCTAGGAAGGAGCATTGATGGAGTTGTACAGGTTTCTGAATTTAGACAGAGAGGCAGTTGAAGGGTCTCATGAATGCCAATATTCCCTCAGAGGAGCTGCGCTGGAACTGGTAACAGCAGAAAAGGTAGAGGGGGGTCAACATACAGCATAGGGTTGGGTCCCATAGGCTTCTGTGTGCCAGTAGGGAATGCGAAGAGTTGGTATCTCCTCACTGGCAGACTGCTGGTCAGCCAGTTTACCCATCCCCTATACCTGGGCAAGGCTCTTAGGAGGAAGATGCATCCGATAGTCCCCTCCTCGTCATCCCTCACCACGTGAGTTCAGAGCTGGGGATGCTATGTTGATGTCCATTTTGGTGATTGTTGCTCCAGTAATGTTTCAAGCCAGGTAAATGGTAGATCCGGACAGCTTTCATGTGCACAGAGGGTTTTCACAATGGTTGGCTTAAGCCCTGTGAGTCGAACCTAATGTTGCTGCTTTATGGTTCACAGGTGAAGGAAACCAAAACCTCTGCAGCATGGAATGAACTGAAAGAGCCTCTCTTGGCTATAAAGCGGCTCCAGAGGTAACAGCTTCAACACACTACGGTTAGCTTTTGTAAATACTTTCCTCCTTTCTTTCCTCTTCTTCCTGGTTCTCAGTCATAGGTGGATGCCTCATGAAATTGTGTCCCAATTTTTCATTTGGTAATGAGGAGAAGTGCCCGAAGAGTCAAAGAACTTGAAAATACCCCTAGAAAAATAATGCGGGCCAATGGTGCTGAAGGAAGAAAGGTTACACCAATTCATGACTGGTCCCAGTTAGGTGGCTGACAACAGCCCTTTATTTTGCTGTTCCAGTCTCAGTGAGGGTGCCATCCTCCCTCTCTTGCTGCTGGGCGTGTTAAACACACTTCGTCAAGGAAATGGACAACAGATCTCTCCCAAACCACTTTCCCCTTCCCATCTCCCATGTGTCCCTCACAAAGGAAGGAGAGGGACACCTCTTTCTGTTCCCTTTTAAAAATGGCATCCCGTGCCCCAGGCCGGGCGTGTGTATATACGCCTTGAGAAGCCGGCTTAAGTATTTGATAGGGTTTTGTGTGGCCTTCTCTGGGTCTCCTCTGTCTGTTAACCTGTGTCAACATACTTCAGTGTCAGGGGACTTGCATCATGGATGGAAAGTTGCATTGATTTAGGGGTTGATATAGCCAATTGAAAAGTTGATATATTAGATCATATAATGCCAGGGGTGCAGACAGCCTTTGTGGCCTCCTGTGAGGAAGGAATACTTAAGGGAGCCCTACCTTGAACAGGACACACCTTAATGAATATGCTGCCTTTGTTCAGGCCTTGAGGTTGAATGTCTGGTCCGTTAGCTCTCATACTTTGATTAGATTTGCAGGGCTCCCTTCTTCTTGTGCTGCACGCTTTGTTATGAGTCACCAGGGGTGGAATGCGAAAGTGCTTGAGAAGAAAAATTGAAGGCAGGTGACTGACTTGATCAGCGATTGAAAGGAGAAACTGAAAATATGCATTTGGAGAAAAAAAAGACGTCCCTTTGCAGCTCTGTTCCTTCCTGTCCTCTCTTCTCGGCACAGAAAAAAACCCCTTGTTATACCTCTTTGTAGAAGAGAGATGGTGCATCGGCCATCACTGTGCCTGTTTGAAACAGGAATTCTTTGAGATGTCATCCACAAGTGTTTCACAGCCCATCATTTTGTCCGCTCTTGCCAAATGTGTTTATGTGATTATGGCTGCGAGGCGAAACTGTGAGGATGGGCTTGTTGCTGTGCAGGGAAGGACGCACCACCCGCGCTCTCCCTGCAGCCTCAGGCTAAATTCATCCCTGTGCATGCGGAGTCGGTTTGTTTGTTTCATTTTGCAAAGCAATTCTTTCCTCCCATTTAATTTTTAGCTCTCTATTTACAGAGGTGCAGACATATTGGAAAAGTGTATTTCAGTTTTCCACACATATATAACAGCACGCGCTTGCATACAAAGTCTTCTACATTCATTCTCTTTGTATGTAAGAGCTTAGAATTAGTTGTATGTGTGAGTTAATATAGTTCATTGGAATAAATTGTAGCTGTTTATACTCTGTGTAATGAGCTTTATCACTGTACTATCTGAATAGTTTTTTTCTCATCTATACCCTGTTAAACAGTATAAAATATTCACATCTTGATGATGTGAAATCTGGTTGGAAAAAAAAAATAATTGTATGTGGTACATTAACTGAGGTTCTGTGGTGATATATGGTGTAATATAATGCCACCAAAGTGGAAAACTGTGTAATTTTTTTATAGTACCTGATGACAGGCACTTCAAAAGCTTCGATTACAGATACCAGCATTGTTAGCGTGTATTTTGGTGTAAAACTGTAGTGTTTTTATACACGCAATTAT
This sequence comes from Rynchops niger, assembly GCA_013400035.1. NCBI lineage: Eukaryota > Metazoa > Chordata > Aves > Charadriiformes > Laridae > Rynchops > Rynchops niger. The sequence goes on from VXBH01009485.1 coordinate 464,214, forward strand.
ACTTTCCTTTCCAGGAGTAACTGAAATTGAAGCTTAATTAGAACAGTCCGCGTGTTAAGACGAGACTCTTGCCTCAGTGTTCCAGGGCAGGCGGGCGGCGCGGCCTGTGGTCGGTGTGACCACAGTTACCAGTGTGGTATGCGGCAATGACTGGGTTCAGCGTACAGGGTTTCTACCCAAGACTCGAGGTCCACCTCATTTTGGGTGCGTATATAATCAAAAACTTTCTTTGTTTCACAGTATTTATAGGAAGGCTTTATTTCCGTAATTGCAGTTTCGCTGTCGTTTATAAAGAAAATACAGCGTGAAGACCAAGCGTTTTAATGATCTGTATATCATACTCCAGGCGAGGGAGAGCGAGTGTCAAGGTTAGTTGCATGGCGGCTGTCATCCGTCTGTGAAATTCTCATTTTGAATGATAGGTTTGGCTTGCACTTTAACCCTAGCATTGGCTTTAACTCCATCTTCTTCCTTGTTCCTAATAACTCCAGTCTCTCCTTTTTCTGCAAAGACCATTATAATATCTTTTTATAAAGAGAAATTAAAGGGGGGGGACGACACACCTCACATCTCCAGAATGCCCTTTTTAGGTTCTTAATAAGCTTTCTACTCCGTCTGATTGTTCTGAATTACATGTGAAATGCTCAGTTCCTTATCAGTTAGCGTTTCAGAAGAAGATGTCACAAATCTTGCAGACTATTATTATGGAACCATCTACAACATTAATAGAAAAAAGCTGTAATCTATTGTAAATGTGTTGTTTTCATTTTCATTGAATGTCTCTCTTGTTATGAGATAGAGTAAGAAGTGCTCATTTTCTCTTCCATATAATATTAATTATTGCCAATGTCCGGGGCTAAGTGCTTTTCTGTTCATCTTTTGTGTACACGCTCGTTTGGAGCGTCACTTCAGAAAGAAAGCCTTCACAGCCTATAATCATCTGTATTGCCTCTCCTTTCTCTCTCGCTCTGCCCCCTGTGATTCCACGTTGTACTCTGGCGCCATCAAACACAGCATCCCAGTTGATGGGACCATACTACTAATTTTCAAAATGACATTGTATTTTCCACATTTTTCTTTTTTGCTTTTCCTTATGCTTTGGAACAATCTGTATGGTTTGCTTTTTGACGGCCACTGAATGCTGATCGGGGAGACTGAGCTCTCCTCAGTGATGCTCTGGTCTTTCTTCCACAATTGGTACACCAAACTTGTATGAATAATTCACAAGATTTCCTGGAACGTCCGTTACCATGTTCTTGTCAACACGGACTTTCAGCTGTCATTGTGTTGTCCTTTCAACCAGTTCAAGTTCTTTAGTTTTCTATCACTTTTGTTCCAAGTAAGCTGAATGGTAGCTAGAACTTCTAGCTACCTACACAATGTTAGAACATGGGTTTAGGACTGTTTCACTATTAACCTACTGCCATACAGAATATTGACCATGTCTTTGTGCGCTTTATATTCTAGCTCCATGTTTCAGATCCCTGATGTCTTACCTCACAACTGGTTGGTTTCTTTAATAGTCTCTAGTGCAGGACTTGTTAAAGGCTTTTTGAAAGTCCAGATGAATGAGATTATTCCAAGTAGGTTCTTTCCTATATCTTTTTGTGGTTCCTACAATTTTAATTACATTTAAGTTAATATTTTTAACTTTTACTGAGTATTTATCATTTAAGTAAAAATGAGGTCAGTAATTCCCCTAAAGATCTTTGATACGATTTCTACAACTGACAACTTGAATTAAAGGATTAAATGGTTGAAAAAAAAGATGAAAATCTTTCCAAGGGGATAATTCAAGGACGTTAAGTTCAAATACAGTTTAAAAGGTATTTAAAGGGAAGGGTATTTAAATGAGTAAGATAAAGAGATCGGGTGTGAAAAATCTTCTCCCTTGTTGTGGCTCCAGGTGGTTGAGCAGCTTTGTTTGAAACCACTTCAGGAATAGCTAGAGTCTAATTTGTTTCATGTCAAGGACCAAAAAAAAGTAGTGAAATAAAATATTTTCCTTATCGAAAACCATCTTAATCCCTTGAACTGCTTAGCTGAATCACAAGTAGACGTTGCAGAGCTGCTGTGTCCCTGACTTGCTACAGCAGGTGACAAAAGCAGGAGAAAGTGTGAACACAGCGTTTATTAATTAATCTGGATTTATTAATCCACTGTCAGGCCATGTGTTACCCCAGACGCAGAGGTGCAGCAGCCTGGCACGCAGCACGGGAAGAATGTCGCGTGCAAAAAGGCGTGAGGACAGCACTGCCACATCTCCTTTGCTCGCGCTCTGCCTTCCTTTATCGTTAAGTGTTTGACCAAGCCCTTCTCCATGCCCTCCAGCTGAACCCATGGCAGGATGGGGACATTGGCCGGCAGACTGGTGGGAGGGAGGGCGGGCGATGTCCCAGAACCAGCCTGGTGCTGGGGCCCAGCACTGGCCCATGGCACCAGGTCCTCCCAGGATCCCACCTGATGCAGCCCAGAGGAGAACATGCGGGAGCCCCCAAGGGAGCTAGTACAAGCTTATACAGGAACAGGAAACAATCTCCTGGGCTATAAACTCCCTTATTTTAGACAACATTGCACACGACGTGCTCTATGTAGGGTGACACACACGCTCTTCATGCATACAGTCCATGTCAGAGAAGCTCAGAGCTGGACAACCAGGGCTGGGCTGCGTCTTCCCAGTCTGTCCTGGGCAAAGACGCCTTGCTCTCTTCTCCATACAAAGTTGTGAGCAAGTTCTCTCAACCTGCTTTATCTTACTTCGAGGTCCTAATCTTAATGAGTGATCTTAAACAGAGTTGTATTTTACAACATGAAACAGCAAAATGCTGCATGCTTAACTTTCAGATGTGATTTGGTGTAGAAACTAGGAAACACACACTCATAATCCCAAGACACAGGTAGCCACCACCACCCCACAAAATACAGCCCGATTTTGAGAGGAGAGGGGAGGAGATCCCCCAGTTGATACCAGTTTTACTTGTAGACGTAGATAGGGCAGAGTAAAAATGATTGTGATATTTTTTTGTCATAGCAAAATTCTCTAGGAGGGGCGGGGGTTTTTTGTTCCATCATCTCATTCCATCAGAAGGGGCCACCTGCTGCAAGGTTCACACAGAAACTGCCCTTGCTTTAACCAGCTGAGAGCGAGGTATGACGCGGAACATCAGGCAGAGGGACTGATGCCACCCTGCCGACAGGCAGCGACCAAGCTGCAGAAAGCTCTTGAGAAAATAATAATTTTTTTCCTTCCCCATTCGGTATTCCTCATTCTACTGCAAAGAAAGAACAATTGCAGGCTCTTAGGGGGAGTCCGTCTCCCTGCTACGTTTGCTGTCGTCTAAGCTCCAAAGGGTATCGGTGGAGGCTGTACAGTTTTGTGGGACGATGGCTGGCAGGAGAGGCAGTCGTGTCATATATAGTTTCCTTTGCTGAGACACAACAGCCTGTCTGTGCCATGCGGTTGCCAGACTGTCACATATTTTCAAAAGAACTGATTTCCTGTGCCTACTGGGAGAATATGAAAAGTTGTCCCTAATGAGCTAAAAATTGTGAGCAAAAGGGACTTTGTGTAGGTGTAGATCTGAGCAGAACATCACTTTGTCTTCCTCTCAGTCTGATCCCGGAATTTATTCATTTGTTTCTATGGCTGTTTCCAATAGGGATTTCTTGGTATAAGAAAATGAGGCTACCCAGTGTCTTGCTTGATTCTTTGCGACTTGCCTGTGTTGTGCAAATGCAAAAAAAAAAAAAA
>VXBH01009485.1:477205-516508 GCA_013400035.1 Rynchops niger
GTCGGCAGGTGCCGTCGGGGACCTTGCTCAATGTCACGGCGAGGAGGAGCTGGGGGGAGAGCGATCTGCGCCCCGGGGATGCCCAGCCCCCGGGCCGAGCCCGCCCGCTCCGCCCCGGCGGGCAAACTTGGCTGCGGAGCGGAGCCGCAGGTAGNGGAGGGGGTTTAGGGCCGTCTCTCGCCGCCGCACGTTTGTTTGCAGGAAAGGCTAAGGCGCGCCGCTAAATAGGTCAGGGTCTTCAGCAGTGCATGAGATTTGCGTAGCGATTTTTCTTATCTCGGAAAGGTGCCGGGGGTTTCTTTCCTGGGCTTCCCGGCTACACGGAGCCCCGTTTTCCTTGCATACCGAGTGACTTTTTAAATAAGATAATTGCGTGAGCATAGGTCGGCTTTCTTGTATTATAAATCACGACGACTTTGGGAAAGGTAAATTTCTTCAGTAAAGGAGGAATTAACCTACATGAAGGAGTCATCCGTGATGAGCTAATTACCCGTGATAGGCGTAAGTGCTTGGCTTCTTATCACAAGCCCGTGGACGGTGGGGGCATGCTTAAAATGTTAAACTTTTAAGTTCTGGTGACACTATGTTTCAAAGCACGTAAAGGAGAGGTAGACGCAAGGTTGTGTTTTCTGTAGGTACGGACACGAAATTCCCTTGTTTCAGAGGAAATGTCGGAACACTCATGCATGTGTGAATGCTCTTGTTTGTTTTCTGTTGATTTTTGACTCCTAAACAAACCAGGGAACTCTCTTCATGGGTTTTAAATCTTCTGGGCACTAGGTCTTTATTGTTAAGCTTGAATGGAAAAGTCTGTAAATGGAAAAGCGTGGCACTGTGAGCACTCAAAAGTTTAAATAAATTTTAAAAGTGAACGTTTAACTACTGCTACAGCTAACTACTACTCATAGGAGGAGGGAGATGATAGTTTTATTTCCCATCCTCTTTGCTACTACTTCTGTAATGTCTTTCACAAAGTATAAAAATGAAGTGCAAAAGAAGTCCTCCACTGCTGTCAAAAGCCCGTAAGTTTTCTTATCTAAATCAAATGTTATATGAAGTGGTAGTGTAAAAACCTTACGTTGATGAGGATGTGTCTGTGTGATTGCAGTAGATGTAGATGAACCAGTGCTACTGCAGGTCCAGAATGAGAGGTAATGGTAGGACACTAGTGAATGCAGGGAGGACGTGCTCTTTGCAGCTTCTGCCTCTCAGCGCAGCATTGTGCTCAGCCGCCCCCTGCCCTGTTACTTCAGTTCCAAAAAGGAGAAAAAGCTGTCTCTCTGCGCAGTCCAGAGCTGACTCTACGCAGGTTCGAATGGGTTATGCTGCTTCTCGCTTTCTAACTAAGTAATCTTGCTACTCCTTCCAATTTACCAGGTCAGCAGACTGCTTGGATGGAGGGATGAGGTTTTTCTACTGTCTTCTTTTTTTGCTAAGGTGTTCCTCTATGGCTGCAAACTTTTTTTCTGGTGTTCGGTCTCACCAGATGGGTTTTCTATACCTCACACCTTTTCTAGGGAGCAGGGATTGATGTGATTGTGTGAACCCTGAAGGCAGAAGAGAAAATAGGAGTTGTAAAACTGATCATGTTACTAACTTTTTCCTCTGTTGTTTGATTAAATAATCCATAAGTTATAAAGAAATTAGGAGACAATCCTTGTGCGTGGTATCTTCACTAAGTTACTGAGTTCCTGTGGTTTTTTCCCCAATGAATAATATAATGGATGCTTGGTTAAACTTAAAAGCATTAACAGAAAGTAGCTGGTATCAAGAGATTGTGCTGGTTTTGCCTCTTTCCGCGCTAGTGGGAGTCTCTGTCACCCCTGTGCTCCGTCTGCGCTGCGTGCTCTCTCGCCAGGGATGGATGTACTTGCACCAGCATCAGTCTCTCTCAACCAACTGTTCTCATCTGTCTGCATCTCTTTTTTTTCCTCTTTGTGATTCCTTCAGCTAAGTTTTAATTGAGAGGATGTCTTCCTACTGGAGTACAGTTGTCCAGGGATAAGGCGGTATAAAAGCACGAAAAAACTTTGTGGAAGATAATCTTTTGGGAGAGTGTAGGCTTGTTGGTCAATTAGCTTTGCAAGTCCTTGGATTTCAAATGGCAATGAGGATTGCTGCATAAAACATAACAGATGCTTAACCATCGTTGCAGTCTTTGCTCTTCAGATTATCACAAAGGGACCGTGGTTTCAGAACATTTGCTTTAAGAGTTTGAGAATTTATGAAATGAGGCATTAGTGTTATTTTAAAAATTAACATATGGTACAGCTGGGGTAGTCTCAAATCTTGAAACATTTGTCAGGCCGTGTTGGGATGTAACAGAGTATGGAACGGGAGTGCAAGGTTCTCTCTAGTGTAGTGAAATACGCTGCAAAGCTTAGGTCACCTGTAGTTAGTGGGAAGAAAAGATGAGTTTGCAGTCTGAATAGCTTGCTTTCTGAAATTCTACTATCACTTTGCTATACGCTTTAAAACTGTTGAAATTCCTTGAGTGTCAACTTGTATAAATATTGATAAATACTTCAGTCCTGTAACTTTTGCATTTCATTCAGAAAATTGTAGTACTTAATATGTCGCCCATCAAGATACAAGCATGAATATCGTATATGATCCTGTAGAGAGAGATGTTAAATGGCGTAATATCCCAGTTAACAAAAGGCAAATTTACCCAAATCCATAGACAGCACTTGCATCTTTTATGCTCAAGCTGATGAATGCACAGAGTGTTAAAGGAATTACAGGAACTTCACTCTCCTGTGTGACTGTAATATCCTGCTAGCTGCATAGGTTGGTAGATTTTCACCAGATGCTCTGCTTGCCTAACTTTACAGATGCAGTTCAAATGTTGGTTGAAGGGCTATTTTCTATCGTTATCTTGCTCACAAGTGCAAAATGTACGGGTTCTTTTCAAAGGTAAAATGTCTCTTTTTACTGCAGCTTCACAGTGCATGCATAATCTTACTATAGGAAGTTTACGATTTTTATTATTTAACAAATGACAACGTTTTTAAAACAAAACATCAGAAACATTTTGAAAATTCATGTCATAAGTATTTTAAAAAATGTTTTACATAAAATTAATTTGTTTTCTGGTTTTACATAATGCACAGAGCAAACTGGGGAATTATGACAAAAATTGGATCTGCACAGTGCAGTCGTTTGATGTCATTCTATGTTGCTGGAGAAAGTGCTGCAAAACTGTAGCTAGTGTTCTAATACAGTTACGTTCAGTGGAAGCATATATTATTAAGTAAGCATTGCTTAATTTATGGCATCAATAGTATGTTGGTAAAAATAACAAAATACTTAGTATTTATTTTGTATTTATTAAATTATTAAAATTAGTGTTATTTTGGTATAATGTGGCTTTTACCGGCAGGAGGTTAGGGTCTTACTCTGCCAAGAAGAAAGCGTTCTTTTTTTTTTTTCTTATTCCCTGCCATACGTGACATTTCATGAAGCTGAGCTAATATTTCCATAAGTGGTGAATCATGCCCATTAGATTTTGCAATTTTATTGTGTTTCCTATCTAGATGAGTGTTCTCATCAAATCGTCTGCAATAATTCTTCTGAATCTCTCAAATGTAATGCTTAGAATCTTCACACTTATGGTGTACATTCTGCGTGCAACTGTGATTTTTCTTATGTATTAGCTAAAGCGGACATTGCTTTCTATAAACATATTAATTGACACGTTAAAAATTCATTAGAGAACCTGAGCTGCCAAGGCTTGTAAATATAGAAGCCTTGTAAACCAATCTAACTATATCAGTGCAGTTCCAGTCCTTCACTTATCAATATTGGTACCTTACCAATTTGCTGCTGTTGAACTGCCAGACAGATCTTGTAATGACAGGTGGTGCTAATACACACCTACGTACATTAGAAGTGTGCTGTTAACATTATTAATGATTATTTGTATATGAGCAAGCTGGGCTGTTATGAAAACATTGCTAATACTTCATTCCTCAATGAAATTATCCAATAAGACTTTGTTTATTGACAACAACATTTCTTCATGTTAAACACTTATAATAAGGAAGGGTCTAGCTAAAGATGAGTACAAGTAGAAGCTTTAGACACCTAAAGTTCTTTTCACCTCTTGTTATATACCTAAATTATTTTCAATTACATAGCCTTCTCTGTTTAAGTGTTTCATAGGTTTTAAAATGTCGCGAGTCTGCCTTGAACACAGACTGCATAAATAGGTTTCAGTTTACAGATAGGCGAAATGCAATTTCTTCTGGGGCAGAATGCAGGATCTGCATAATTATGCATCCTAGTTCACGATTTTCTAGACCTTTTCTTGGGGATTTTGCTGCATGACGGGAAGATGGGTTGTGATATTGTCAAAATGCTGTGATTCTGGAATATGCTGAACAGCGTTTCATTACTCCTGGCTTTCTATTGGTGAACTCTTTGGTGCAGACATGCCAGTGCTGAAAGGATGGAGGACTTGGGACACATCTGCAACTAAGTCATTCATTCTGCATGTGAAGTTGGGTAATCGTGTCTCCTACAGCTCACTGAATCATACTGAGAGGTGTCTCACAAAGTGTCCTCTTGCAAACAACCCACAAAGCTCAAAGTCAGTCCACTCTGTGATAATATCATGATGTTCACCCTGTTACTTGCACCTGTGTGGCAGGGAAGGTGATCCTTAAAAGACTAAGGTATATTTTTAATTTTTTTTTTAATGTGTCTTGGTATTTTTATGGTTTGCGAGGCTTTTGGTGCAGCATACCAACCAAAATGCTGCCATTCTACAACCAGTGTCTTCTCATACCGAGTGGCTTATAATTGATTTACTTAATGGTGGCTGGTGTAGTGCTGATTGCCAGCAGAGGATGCCACCTACTGAATCTGTAACACTATTCAGCATTACTAAACTTGTAAGATCTAATGAGTTTATAGCCTAAGTGGTTATGGCTGTAGGCCACATTGTTCTCTCTGTATATATTTGTGCAGGTACCAGAAAGTTAAACATATGGTAGGAGATTTTGTTTAACAGATCACACTGCTGAGTTTTAATTTGACACTTAGTACATCCCATTTAAATACAGTAGACTATCAGGTCTCCTTAGTCCTATTACAATTTGATACAATTTCAAAGATTAATTAGTTTAAGGACTAGTGATGTGACAGGCAGCATTAGTACACTATGCTTCAAAGTGGAAGGACAGGAAAAAAAGGATAATGTGATTTTTATGTAACTTGGTTTACACTTCACAGTGTTTGTTTGTCTGTAGCATAATTTTGAGCTTTAAAAATGAGCTTGTTTTCCTATGCCAGCGAAAAAAAAAATGTTTTGAACATAGAGACTCGTTATCAAGACGTATCCCAGAGAAGATGAATTTGGGTAAGATATTAAGTAAACGCTCTCAAAGTTCTTATTCTGCCCTGTGCAGCAAGACTTCCAAAGAAGGCATGGGAAGTTCCTAATGGGATTTTATAATGGAAATGCTAATGCAAGCTAGCAGAGGAGTACCTAGTCTCTATATTTGCGTGACTGCATATGACAAAAAAAAAATTGCATAATCTTTCTTCCTTTGGCCACCTGCTAATAATTGGATGGTGAATCTTGGACTTGGAATTGCAAATGCATGTAAGTGGCTAGATGCACTTCATCTTTCTTTTAAAACGAGACTATTTAATATATGTAACTAATTAAGAAAACCCCTTATAAATCGGTGTCAAAGCTTTATGGAAAAAGATTCTGCCTTTGCCCGTTTCTGCAGTCTGTTATCTGCAATGCAGGTGCAGTCTATGCCAGAAAGCTGCATATTTGGTAGATTGTGGGGCCTGTGCATAGTCAGTACCATATTTAATGCTCAGCTTGGTCCCTTGTTAATCAATGAAACAAGAACAGCCATATTATAGACATCAAACATCATTAAGACAACTTGAAAGTTGCAAGGTTAACAATTTGAAAATTAGGAAATGCCAGAAAGTGTTGTCTATACTTAACTGAGCCTGTTAGTGTGTATAATCACGAGTCACACTTGTTTTTTCCTGTGAGGCTCTCACCAGGATTTGTGCACAGGGTATTTAATGTTTGCTTAATGACAAATGACTTTTCCTGGATGTCTTGGTGCATGCCTTGTCATTCAAACGTTATTCTGAAAATGTGGGCTGGTGCTCAGCCTATAGTAGCTGTGTGCTTCACAAACAGTAAAAAAACCAACCAACCAACCAAACAAAAAAACCAAAAAACCCCCTGCAATCTTTGCAACGCTTCCAGAACATAAATGAATGGCTTTCTCCCAACATAGAGGGGGAGCTTCAGCACAGAAGGAGGTCTTCAGTGCTATTTGATGCTCAGTTTGAGAGTTGTGGGGACCGGTACGTCAGCAATTGGGATGATGTGGTGTGTATTCCCAGCAGAGCTTCTGTTGCTTTGAACTGCAGCATGAGCATTCATCACTTCTATAAACTAGAGCTCATAGGTATCAAGTTGGGCTCTCAGAAAAGGTGTGTGCAATTACTGATTGTGGAAGGATTGATTTAAGCAACTTGCCTAGCATTACTGCCAGCTCTGTGGTAGAGCCCAGGCTACAGGTGGATTCTGCACTGCAGCATTCAAATGCCTTAACCTTGAGAGAATTTTTTTCTCTTGCAGTCTGCTGCTTTTCTTCCAATTTCTACAGCAAATGAGGTATTTTTTTTTCAGGAGGGAGCTGTTCTTATGACTTATGTTGATTGTCTTGGTTCCCTTCCAGTCTGTGAGGAGAGGGGGGAAAAAATGATCCTGTAATTTAAAGACCCTATTAGCTGTTGGTTTTTTTTTGTTTTTATTTTTAAATTAAAAAATAAAAGCAAGCTATACAATCTGTAAATCCTGTCCGAAGGAACCATGGTAAATCTTGAATTGTTCATCAATGCTTTTAAAATGTTTAGGTCTATAACCTGGCTTCTGGAGCTTATGGAATGATTGAAGAGATTAGCTTCATACTACTATGTGGTAGTAGAGGTAGGCATTAGAGGCTTGGTGTGCTTTGTCTGAGCTTTGCTGGTATTTTCTCAGATATTGTCAGATCCCAGTCTGGGGAATTTCAGCACAATCTTTTAGGCAGGTGACATCAGAAGCAGCAGAACCTTATTATAGACAGTTTCGGGCAGCCAAAAGGGAGTTGTGACACTCCCAGTCCCATAGATAATATGAAAAATACGAAGTACTCTAACTTATCAATAGGGACGTTTGGTGCTACTACCCTATTCTATATAGTATTAAACTGCTCAAAGTTAATATATGTTTTCTGCAAATGTATAAAATAAATTTTGAAGATGGAAATCACTCGCGTCTCAGAGTTGCATGAGACTGCTGCAGCTTTACTGATCTAGGTTTGAATTAGATTAGACCTACCCTACTTGGGATGACTTCTTTACTGCAGGCAGGTGACAGATGCTGTGAAGCAAGTGATATTCCTGAAAGGCTAGGCAAGAGCTGCCTACACGGGCATTTTCTTTCAGGTTTCAGAAAACATTTCAAGTCCAAATTCTGCTGTCTTTCCTTGGCATGTGGGTTAGTCTCACCAACTCAAGAATGCTACAAAAATAGCTTAAGAAACCAGACAATGGAGCTTTATGAACTTCAGCAAGCATCAAAGAAAGTTGCATTGATGATCAGTAATAACAAATGTTGACAGAACTAGTGTAAAAATTTAATTATATTGTCAACTTCATAATCTAGTTATATTGTCAACTACGTTGCAATGCCATATGTGTATGGCACTGCAACATAGTTGACATTCAACTCCAAATTTGATGAGTCTTAATTGTCTCCTTCATAATTACAATTTATCATGCAACTCAAATAGGATTGGGAAGAGAAAGCAAGAGGTAGACAAAACAGGAATGCTATAATGCTTGTTTTTAACTGTTTCAGTGAATTTGCCTTAGCCGATATTTCGCATATAACATGGTGGTGGTTTGTTGTTGCAGTTTAAAAGAGCTGGAAAAAACTCTGCCCTTGCAGGAACCCCATGGACTCTTTTACGTGTTACCTGTAGCTCTCAGAAGCTTTCCACCTTGCTTTCTTAACTGTAAGTTAGAATACTGATCAAGTTTCTGTATTGTAAGAAAGAATTGGAATTTTCTTCTCCGTCTATAAAGTGGAAATCTAGATATCTTGAGCAAGGATAGGAGAACTTCCTTCTCATTCAGAGGAAGACATTTATACCGATCTGGTCTGGTGAGTGTTTTTAAAAACAAAAAAACCCAAAAGCACATGCTAGCGTTAAACCCCAGATGACATGACACACAAGGGCTGCAAGGAGTCCGTGGCCAACAGGAGCGTGTGGGGTTTGTAATCTCTACGTGCAGCACCGTGGCCGCTTCCTGCCTCATGTGCTGCACACAGCTGATCAGAGGGGTTTTTTTACCATGTGGTTGTGATAACTATGGGAACTGTCACAGGGAGTTAGGAGTAAACAGCATGTTTCATGCTGACCGTGGGGGGTCTTGGCAGATTTGCTTTTGTACGCTACTACCGTATAAATGTGTTTGTAATATTAACACTATGTTTTGTGTAGAGCGGCTCTTGTTTTTACGGAGCCGGAGATCACATTTTATGAGACATTGCATCAAAGTTTTGAGTGTTTCTGATTACGTTTTTTTGACTATATATTATTTTAAATCTGTTCCTATCATTTATTGTTACGTTCCCGCTGTCATGATGCCTCTTCCATCTTATGAACACCCTCATCCAGTTTTCATGTCAATGACTTGTTGCAAAAAAACAGATATATTTTAAAATTACTTATAAGGCTGAAGTAGCTGGCATTGGGCCACAGAAGTATTTTATGTTGTTTAAAAGGATCATCTCAGCTTGCATTTCTGAAGGGGCCAGTTTTCAAAAATGGGCATTAGTGGTTTTTTTAATCATTGTCAGAATCTCTCTAGGATGCTTGTTACTAGGATTTGTATTTTATGTTTTTCCAAAAAGCCATAGGCAGAACTTAATTCACTTATCAGACTATGCCAAATGCTTCTTAGAAGTAGTAGGATAGCGTGAAGGTGAAAAACTTCCTCAAGATTGCTTGGGATCCATTGGGTTTGAAGGTCGCAGGAGAGTGAGCTGTGGCTTTGTGGGCTGACTGCAGGCAGCCTTGCCTGGCCCCTGCTGCTCCTCGTCATCCTCCACGCCCACCGCTTTGTTGTCCCCTCGGGCAGCATAATGCCTTGGTCTTTAGCCTCTCCGTCCGTAGTTGTATTTCTTGGCTTTACTAATTTCTTGACCCCTGTGTTGGCTTGGTGACCTTAGTATTTGACCTTGCTGTGTATCTGATCCACATCCCACTTCCTGGCTGTAGCTCTACAAATTGCAAAAGTTGCTGGCGACTTGCTGGGATACTTGGGATACCCAAGAAAAATGTGAATCTTCAGATGGATGCTACTCCATTTTTAATAATAAAGTTTTTGAGCCCCTTTTTCCAGTCAGTCAAGCCTGAAATAAAAGTATTGTTTAAAAATTTCATACGCCTTTCTTTTTTTTCTTTCAGTAGAGTAAAAGAAGAATGCTCTTTATTTTTAAAGCTTAGTTGTTGAACCTATGTATACATTCAGAGTGGAAAAAAAATTGTTCTTCCTTGTTTTAAGGTATTTGGTGGGAAACCAAAGTTACAAAAATGGAGTATAAGACTGCCATATAAGCACTTGACTATTCCTTGCAGTTACATATTATTGAGACTGATGAATATGTATATTTTAAAATGTATATAGTTAATAATTACTCTGAGATTAATTCTCTTGCATTTGATGAATTGCTTCAGTAGCTACAATTATTATGTCACTAAAAAGAAGGTGAGGAAGGAATAAAAATAAAACATATATCTCTATCTCTATAAAAATCCTTTAGAAAAAGCTTTTGCAGTTAGAGGCTCATCCTCATGCTGTATTTTTATATGGCCTTGGTGTAATGGGTTTCTCACCTACTAACGGATGCTCTAGGTGTCACAGTAATATTATGCATGCTTAAAAGCCCTCTTGGGTTCCGAGAAAGGATATATATTTCAGTTAACATGTCTGCATCAAATTTACCTCTAACCCTTCAAAGATCTTTTACCACATAATTGCATTGACCGAGATATCTGGTATCAGGAAATAGATTGTGATTTCTCAAGTAAGCCATACTTTATTGGCAAAGGAAACCTGTAAATAGCCTGAAGTGCTCACTCTTAAGTTTAACTGCTAGATTTAGGTGCATTTGATTAATTCTTTGCCTTAGTGCATGTAGAGTTTTCTCGGGTTGGGAATTTGTGTCTTCAGAAGTTTGCTTAGGAATTTGCTCTAATTGGGGAAAAAAAATTGATTAAGTTCAAAGACTGTATACAAGACTGCACTGCAACATATGTGTGCAAGGCAGAGTTAAGTCTGTTATTAAAAAAGAAAAAAAAAGTCTGATTCAGGGTTTCATGGGCCTTCCATGCTAGGAAATCCAATATCAATGTCTTTCAGATAGGTTTTCTTCTATAGATAGAAGAAAGATATCTTTCTTCTAAGATAGATATTTTCTTCTAAGAGGCGGGCATTACTATCTGCTTGGAATGTCTTTTAATAGTTGACAATATTTTATACAAAATATCGTCAATTTTAGAGCTCTCTGATATGCAACAATGCAAAATTATATGTTTAGCTGACCCTTTAATTAGCTCTCATTCTGTCTCACATGATTTATAGTTCCATGACTGCTCTGTAAAACTGATATATGACTTAATGAAGTGGAAAGCTGGAATGGGTTCACACCTCTAGTTGTTTAATGGTTTCCCCTAGCTAGGTGACTGGTGTGCTGGAGGAGAAGAAAGCAGCTGTAAGCATCTTCTCATTTATTATGGCAAGGATGTAAAAGTCCATGTTGCTGTGACTTACGGTTGTTTGCTTCCTTCTTGCATATACAGTTCAGTGGAGTGAGGAGGGAATGTGGCTCTTCCATAAAGCATAAAAATAGCAGGTAAGAATAGAAGTGCAGATGTAATCTTTCTTGCTCAAACTTAGTTTAATGCAGCTGTTCCATATATTTGAAATCTATCTCTAACTTTCTCTTGATACTATAGAAATAGTATTCCAGCATGATTTAATTCCAATAATGGGGTGGGAAACCCTTAGCAGGCCAATGGATTTAGTTAGCTAAGGGGTTTTGGGGAGGTTTTTATCAAATGGCTACTTTCACTACTTAAGTAACTTTTTTGAAGAAAGAGGTAAATTTTTGCTGTATTACTCTTATACCTGACGTTTATCTAGTTATGTTTCTGTTAGTTTCAGAACATTTGTCTTTACAATATCTTTGATAAGGTGGTTCTGATATTCTTATCTACAATACTGTAAACTCACATTAGTGAATTCTGGATTCTTAATAGTTTAAGTAGCCTAAGTGTGTCTTCTGGAGTGGGGAGGGAAAAAATCAGGGATATCACAGAACTGAACTGACTTCAGTTCATTGTTTTGATCTCCAGAAATCACTTGGTTTCTATTAGGGGCAGCTGCTTTCAGTAATCACTGTGGGGAGCCATCTGAAATAATGGGAGTGGAATGAGAGGTCCTTCATTTTCTGCTGTGCAGCTGCGTAGTTTAAGTTCAAGAATTTTCACCTTCTGCAAAGACTGCAGTAACATTACAGGTACACCTGTTTCTAGCATCTGTATGGAACACAAACACACAGACACACATATTTAATAATGAGTCTGTTGTAGGCATTTCCTACATATTCCAGGAATTGTCCATTCCTTATTTAGGCTGTAGTCCTATCTCTATGGAGCTACAGAGGCTGGAGCCTTTGCTGGCTCATATCTGAGAGTTGTAGTCTGTCCTGAGAGATCTGTAGGTCCATCCTTTTTATTTTTTTTTTATTTTTTGTCCCTGTTGTCACGTTTGGATTTACTGCTATTAGTCTTCAAAGAACTGTGTGGTACCTTTGCAGTTCATATGATACCGCATGCATGATCTACTGAGTTTAAGTGAAGACCGTTACCGACTCCTGTGTTGGGAGATATGGTTTCTGACATATATTTTGGTGTTGACAGAGGGTAATGTTTTGCTGTCGCCAGGTACTTGTTCATTAAGTATTTAAGGTTTGTAGAATTTACAAGTTTTTCCTTTAAATTTCTGATCACTTTCTCACATTCATAAATATTTGTTCAGTTATTTGTTGACTTTAAAATCTCTTTTGGAACCAGCAGTCTTTGGGACAGCTGGTCCAGGAAGTTTTAGTTATCTGGGAAAAAACAACAACACTCTCCTTCCAAGTGTCCTCCAAGCGCTGGCAGTAGGTCTAGTTGTTGAAATGGGCTGTGCAGGTCATTGTTGTATTTGTATCTTCGGCTGCTGGGCATTGGACTCTTGTCATTCTTTTAAATGTCAGTAGAAGAAAAACTGGGACTTGTCATTTTACAGTTGCCGTTTGTGCTCACTTAATGATTGCAGTTAATGTAACAAATACAGTATGCAAGGAACTATGCAGCCTTCTGAGATTGTGGCAGAGATTGAGAAATTAGAGGAAAAAGCAAAGATTACTGCTGTTGGAAAGGTAGGTCGGTCCTCTTAAACTCTGTGTTTGGTGATGTGTTAGCTTGTAATTCCAGAAGTGAATTAATTATAGAAGCTTTCCCAGCACTTTTGAGATTGTTGTAGCTTCTCCTGGGAAATCTCAAACAAGTGGTAATTTCTGCTAGACTTTTCAAGGAGGCCATTTTGTAATATGTAATAGGGATCTTGCTCAAAGTACAAGGAATATCAAAAGAGCCACTTCCAGAGTAGACTGAGGAATACATGTGCCATTCACCAAATAATCCTGGAAGTACTTGCTGCCAGAATGGCAAATTTCATAGTGCAGTCCCCCTCATGCCCCATGGACTGTTGTATAAATTGATCTGCCTCACTCCTCTCAAATCTGGATGGAGGCTTTTTAAAGGTTTGTGTCAGGCTTGTGTCTCAGTTGTAAATCAGAATTTTGGCAATAGTGGTGGTTACGGATTCTCTGCATGTGTGTTAGCTCGCTTGTTGGTACAAGGTAGGCTGAGGTCACCTGCTGAGAGCGACTCTGCCTGTGAATGAGGGTACCATAAGAAAATGGGCTTTCTCTTTCTAGTTTAGGTCATCAACTAGGAAAGTGTTTTAGTTAATATGAAATATAAGCACCTGTGCTGAAGAATTGTAAGAAAACATGTTTAGATTTGCACAAGGTAATAGCTACAGATTCCATTTAAGATCATCCAACATATTAATTATTCTTTGGGAATGTTTTATATGATTCTGAGTAGGCTCATCCTGGCTTAACTTGGGATATGATCAGTTAGTTATATTCTACAAGTTGATATGTTTTGTAGGGAGTTGAAATTTTAGTTATATATTTTTCTAGGTAAGAAATATATATGTTAGTGAATATGTGAATATAATAGGGTAATACTGATAATATCTTTGTGTACAAAGGTGTTTGCTTACTTGCTTTCACTGTGAGGTTATTACTGAACTATTCAATTGTTCTTGTTCCTGACTCCAGCAGTTTTTCAAGGTGCAGATATACTGATGTACCTGGCTCCAATCATGCAAATACAGTTGCATCTCTGGGTCCTTCCTTTTCTAGGGAGATTGTCCCACGCTCGCTGATCCACCTGTGCAGAAGCATTTGTGAGATCAGAGCCTAAGCATATTACTGTTAAATGTAATTAGATGTTAGACTTGCACTGTAGTGCAATTTCTTCCAAGTGTCACCCAAGATTAACTGAAGAACAGGAATGATTGAGGACACTTCAACTGCTGAATCCTTGGAAAACCATTCTGAAGAGGTGGACGTTTTAAATTGAGAACTGGGGACTCTGGGCCATTACCATGTGTAACTCCTTGCTGAACAAGGAGTTTTAAAATGTTCCTCCTTGCTTAGTCTACTTTTAAAGAATAAATATTTTTTCCTGTGGAATAATTTGATCAAAAAGTGGTATCTAAGTATCGGTATATTGATTATTTGCTGCTGATTTTGTGTATCTGAGTGGTGGTGTTTGCTGATAAATTTTTCTTCTTTGTCTATATAAGAAATTTGGAATGAGTATCTAAAAGGCAGGGTCAGGAATGATAAAATCAAATATTTCCCTACTTGAATTAAATATTCTATTAAAATGGCAAACAGTGGATGCCACACTGGCACTGTTTAGGCTTGCTATGTTTTAGGAACCTTGGGATTAGTGTTTATCTGCCCCATAAAGGACACAAATCATTTAGATTAGAAGTAATCTGATTGTATTGAAGTACAAATTATAGCACAAAGGCCATTCAAGTGGGTTAAGTGACCAGGGTTGGTAAACACCATATGACTGCTGATTGGTCGATGAAAGAGTATTAACTGAAAGATAATGATGGATTTTAATCCAAATCCCTAAAGTGCAACAGCTGTAGTTCCCAAATGAGTTCACTCTCCGACAGAGTTTTAGGAGACTGCTTTATTTGTTCCCAACTATTTCTCTTGCACAAGAATTAATCTGAAATATAATTAATTATTCCTATATAGTACATAGCTATTCCCTACAACTTTGATTAGATTTCTATTCTACTTTCAGTAAATGAGTTCACCATGTTTTTGTTCACCGTGGTTTTTATGCATGTTGGAGAAATTGCAGTGTTTTTATTTCAGTGTTCTGCAGTATGCTAGGTTGAATTGTTAGTGTGATTTGGTTTAGGAGAATCAGCTGATGTGCTTCCTTGTTCATGTCTGTTACCAACAACGTATGAAGTCTAGTTAAGTACTTAAAAAAAAACCCCAACCAACCAAAAAACAAACAAAAAAACCCCAAAAAGGAGTGCTTATTACTGTTAATAAATTACATAAATTTGTGTAGTCTGCTTTATTTCAGAGTGTCTGTATGTATTTTTAAAATGGGAATTGAATCACATAACAATGAATTTATGATATCCTGAGAGTGAGAAGTGGCAGCTGTTTAGCAGCACAATGTAATATTGTTTAAGATGTGAAATGAGAAATTTAAGCAGGCTTTATTTATTAATGACCTCAACATTGGGACTATACTACTTAGTCTTGGTTGTTGTTGCCATAAGAACTTTGCAATGTTTCAGGTTCTCTTAAACTTTCCCCCCAAAATTTGTGCTTACCCTGAAATATGCATGTTCATTAAAGGAATCAGATGAATGGCTGCAAAAGGAAAGTAATTTAACTTTGCAGTTCCCTGGTCCATCTGTCTATTTGGTTTGGGAAGGTCAACGAGAGAACCGAAGTGGTCCTAAGTCATTGCTTACAGTCCAAGCAGTCAGACACAGGAAAACGAGTTAAGGTCCTTTAAAATGATACTGGTTTATGTTATCTGTCTTTGTATCTAAAAAATGAAATGTGCATGATTAAGCTGTTCCTCTGTTGTTATTCAGGATTTATTCAGATAATCTAGATAAGATATGGCCTCACGGCAGGAGCAGGCATTATATCAGCCTGTGTACTGCACCTACAGATTGTTTTTAGAGCGAAAATGGAGTCATTAGTACCTAAGTCATGTTTTATCCTTTTGATGTAGACACATGTAATGCTACAGCAAGTGTGAGTAGGTATGGATCTTGTCCTTTGTATTTACAGTATAATTCAAAACGCAGTTAGGAAAACTTTACCTGGTACACAAGTTATTGGCAAACACCTTTGCAGAACTGGGAGGACATTGTTCAGTGCATGTTGAAAGGAGACCTTGAATGCAGTTATATTAGGGCAGTATGAAATGTCTTCAGAAAATCATGACAAAAAGCTCGTGACCTACCTCTACTTGTTTTTGGAGCCTGTGAAGTCTCGTATTTTAATTTGTTTTCTTATAAATGTAATAGATACTACTTAGTTACAGAAATGCAAAAATATACTGAGAAGCTGGATAAAACAATCTTCCAATAAATGGTAACTATCCTGCAGTGCTATCTTGATAAAACCACTCGAGTATTGGCTTATGCATTTGGGTAACAGGATGTGTGTTTTACTCCTACTTTATGGAAACGGTAAAGTAAGAGAATTTGACAAGGTGCCCTAATATGTTTTATATACGTGTGTACGCTTGGCGCAGCAGTAGCAACCAAATATAGTGGTGTCACATGTAATGCTTGCTCAAGGACTTGTGCAAGAACTTTGGTCTGCCCAAAGTTAGGATAGGATAGGCGATGGGATAGAGTAACCCATTAAATTTTGTTTCTTATGTTGACAGATTAAAGCTGGCCTACAGCTTTTGACATTTTGAATGCGGTTAATTGATAGGCGATTAGCTGTGTGAATTTTTCAGTCATTGGGGTTTGTGAAGCTGGGCAAACCCAAAGGTGGGCATGAGATTGCTCCCATTCTTGTGTGCTTCGGTTACCTTTGTGAATCTTTTGCAGTGGGAGGAATGTAAGGCTAGGCCACAAGTATGCAGTAGGACACTCAATAAAATGAAAATGGTCACTGTCCATGACTTTCTCATGAGAATTTGTCATGATCCAATGTGAACCCTGAATATATTTAGAGGTCAAGAGCTCCAGGCTGATCAATACCAGGATTCTGTTGTGCTGTGGCTGAAGGTTCTGCTATAGCATCCGTAGTGACACTTAGTTATAGAGTTAGCCCTTAAGATTCTTCTTTCTCCCTATTGCTGTTTTTTGTTTTGTTCTGTTCTGCATTTTTTGTTTATTTTTATAAGAGATTTTTCATATATCAAAGGGGGAAAGGGGGCATTAGGATACAGCCCCATTTCCTGCAAAATATTTGTTGATTATCTCTAGCAGAGCTACAACCACCACCTGAGCCGTGCCCCAGTTCAAAACATGAGCAGGACTGAGGAGGTTTTCACACTATCAGCCTAGTTCACAAAGGGTCTCCGAATTAAAGATCTCGTTGGTTAAAAGTGTTTGGAAACCAAAGCTGCTATCTCACTTAACTTCTTAGTGTCAATTTTGATTCCTGCTCTCAATTTGGGGAAAAGTCTTTAAATGTTAAACACAAACAAAAAACCCTTTCAAAGTTGTTTCTGTAACATTCAGAGTTCTTACGTTTTCAATTTTTCCATTTGCGACCCTTGTTTGACTGCTGAAACAGATGCTCATGATGCCATTTAATTACTATGCAATTTCTGAAAATAATATTTTGACTAAATTGATTATTTTGTAGAGAAAGCTTTGGCTACAAAATAGGACTTTCCAAGGGGAAGTAGAAAATGTAATTGGAAAATTTGCAGCTGTACATATTTGGAAATTTCTTCTGGAAACCAAGTCCTGAATATCTATTCCTTTGCAAGGATATCTTGTGGAATCTCTGAACTCTAGTTGCTTTCACATGTGGTTTCCTGTGGCAGATGACAGTCTGTGCTGACAGTTGAACTGGGCTTTCTTTGTTCATGTCTTAGCTAAGGACTGATAAATATTTAAAACCAATAAAATGTCACTTAATTGACAGTTTGGGTTGTTGATTGAATTGGCTGTTTAGCATAAGCTGAATTAATTACAATAGCTGAGAACTCTCACTGATACTTGCCACTTATTAAATTGCTATACCTAATGAAACATGATTAAACAAACAAACAAAAAAATTTGTATATTGTTTAGAAGTATTTTGTTAAATGAACCAGTGATGCCTAACCTTCCTGCTTTTTAGGGATAAGGAAGCATTAACATCACAATTGCAAAACTGATGAGTCCCCATCTGGAGTCCACAGAACTGGTTTGATTACTGTGTGATGAGTTCAGACTGAGACAGGTGCAGAGAAGGATTCTGGTCGAGGAAAAGGAGATGGTTTTTTTTTGATGGGGAGACTTCCTTAGTCTTGGAAAAAATAGGCTAATTGAAGGGGGAGGTTGTGTGAAAAGAGGGAAAAGAGGAAACACCTGCCTTCTGATGTATTTATGGACTGCGCACCCCGGGGAAAGAGAATCTTCAAACCAACAGCCAGCATTAGTCCACAACAAGTGGCTGGAGACCACCCTGGAGACCTTGTATGGCCAAATACAGGTCTGATTTTCAGAGCTTTGTCCTGGCTGAGGTACACAAGGACTGGGCTTAGAGGTCTTTTTTTTAAGTCTTGTGTTTCTTACAGTGATAAAGCATAGCAGCAGTACAGGAGTTGATCAAGTGTGCGGCTGAGAGAACATCAACGCACCTGCCTAGCTGCCAGAAATATTGTCAGCTCTGAACTTTCAAAAATTTTGTCAGTCCTAGAAGAAAATTGAAATTGGTTTCTCTTTAATTCCCTTCTAGTTTTTGAGCCTTTAGGGTTCATGTTTTCAGTCATCTCTGCAAGGATTAGAGGGATATTTAAAAAGCTAGAGTTCCTAGGGATTTTTATGACTGCATGAGCCAGGCTTTAAAAAAAATGCCTAATACTGCAAGATACAATTCTGAGAGATAGCAGCCCTGAACTGACGAGTGGAGTGTCATAAGCAAGCGAGACATCAGATTGCTAAATCAGTTTGTCTTAAGTGAACCTTTCCAGTTGTTTGATGTTTCAAAATACCGTGTTTGTGATGTCAGCACAGGAGACATTCAATCCACTGGATCTTTTAAGGCAATAAGATTGTTTAAAACTGTCTTTTAGCAGAAATTGTGTTCAGTTATCAGCCATTCAGCAAAGTATAACTTGAGCACAGGTCAACTAGGTAAGCTAGCGTGAGAAAGCAAGGTCATTAATTGGGGGATCTATTGCAGAAATTGTGTATCACAAGGATGTTTCGCATTATGAAGTTAACTGGGACGTGCAAAAAGAATATATATTTGTTTTTTATTTCTTAATTAATAAATTGTTTAGGAAGTCCAAAACCCACCAAATGTCTCCAAGGAATGTGACAGCTCAGACAAGGGAAGAGAGATCTACTGAAATAGATCGCTTTACTGCAATCTTAAAGCTGCAAAAGGCTATGAAAAGTGAATGACCGGAGAGAAATATCTCATGAGAGTAAAATGGGCTTCTGAAGGATAACGTCAGCCGTAAATGCTAAAGTAAAAGCTTCTTGTTGTGCACCTCGGCATTTTCAAGTGCAAAAAATATATATTCTGCTCACACTTCCATCTTTCTGTGGGTTATATTTATTCAGAGATTAACAGCCAATTTTCAGTGTGACTGACTTCATCAGAAGTTTATCCCTTTGCAAAATGATGTTTCTAGTTTTTATGGGAGCAGTATGCCTGAATTTCTGTGAAGACTTCAGATTCATAGCTGTAAAATAAAGGTGGAAAAATATTTATATCCCTGAGGAGATGCCAGAATTGTATTCTGTGCAGGATGGCAGTATAAGGCTAACTGCGACTTGTGTAATTTTATTTGTCAGATCTTTTTGTGTTAAATAACTTTATTGTAGTATTGAATTTTAATTACATTTATGATTACACGGACATTTAATAAAGCCATGTGTTCTGCAGATAGCTGCAGTGGGATGCATAGATTGGTATTTGCGGCCTCTGCAGTAGAGGAAGCAGTCTGGGATGATTTAAAGCAAGTGATAGTTGTACTAACAGTCACTTAAAGCAGAGTAAGNTGGAGAAACTCCACTTTGTGCCCCTCATTGCCTCTGGTTGCTTGTGTTGGGGGAGAGGAATGACAAACCCTTCTCTTTGCATGTACTTTTCCAGAGTTTCTTTCTTTAGGTGGCCTCTACGTTTTCTTAAGAGCTGAGTTGTCATTTGGAGATGACTGTTTGGTGTGTTTGTCGGCCCTGCCTCTGCCCCACGTGGTGTGAATGCTGGAGGAGGTGATGCACTTGTGCTGGTTGGAGGCATCTTCCTTCAGCTTCTGCTGCAGTGCTTCCAGGAGGATCTCTGCAGATGCAGACGTGTTGGTGCAGGCTGTAGCACCAGGGGCTCTTACGGTGTTGGGCCCCTGCAGAGACCTTTGCAACCCCTGTCTGTCATTACTGTGCAGTACAGACCTTTATGATCTCTCTCCTTTGTGTCCTGTTTTTCTTATGTTAATGATTTAAAGGCAATTTGGCCATGTTTTGACATTCCAGTTCCTAAGGGGTGAGCTTAAGAATGCCATTTCTTTTTTTTTTCATCTATGCAGAGAGTGATGTAACCTTTACACTTTACACTTGTGCAAGGGTTAATTCCCTGCATTGGTGAAAGGTTTTTATGTACCTGGTGATTTACAAATTATTGGAAAAATGCACCGGCGGATGTGTTTTTCTGTTTTCTCTGCTTGCTTTAGATCTTTATCAATGTACAAAAAGAGATTCAATTAGATGATCTAAGAAGAACGTGTAGAATTATTTTAATGCAGTTTGAGTGCTTAATGGCCCCAGATTGGGGGAATTTCTGTAGTTTCTGTTAACCATCTATAAATGGATATGACAGGTGAAGTAAGAGGACGTTTACGCAGTTTGTGAAGCAGGCAGAAGATGTCACACTAGTTCTGCTTTTTAGTTCATTTTTCTTTCTCCTATGTGTATATAGTATGAAAACACACTAGCAGGTGGAGAAGAATCCGCGGAGATACAGGGGTAGGAAAAGAGCTGGGGCTGGGCAAGAAATCATAAAATGGGGAACAGCTGTCAAAATGATAGCAGTAGAGAGGTGCAAGGAAAGGCGGCAGAAAAAACATGCTGTCAGCAAGAAAGAAAATTTCTGAAATTTCTTCAGGCCAAAGAAATCTGTAAGTTCTGCAGAATTTCATCTTGCTTCTTGGTTTCAGTTTCCCTGTGGTTTCCCTCTGAGCCCGTGGGCTGTATGTGCCTTTTGCCACTGATCACAGTGAGAATTCTTTGCTGCTCTCAAGGTGTTAGAGTTTGGCCCAGCAGCACATTTTAATGTGTTCTTGATTTACTGCACGTCTGTTACAGTGCAGCTTACCCTTCTTTCATTGGGCATTTAGAGGGCTATAGCCTCCTGACCTGTCTGATCTAAAATAAACTTAAACTAACCTAGTAGGTCTCCAAAAGTCTTATAAACTTGACAGCAGATGGCACATGCTTTTTGTTTAGCCCTGCATATACTATCTTGGTGGGTGGTAACTGCCTTAGGACAAAATCAGCATCCCACCAGTCACCATCTGGGATGGCAGATGATATGTGGGACTGTCATGAATAAGCATTCTGATGTTTGTAAATGTCCAAAGGAAGACACCGCTTGTTAGCGCAGCAGTTGGTATGCAGTCAATACTGTGAGAAGCTCACTTTATGCAGTAATCAGCAAAAGCTGAATTGTGTGCCTCGGGTCAATCTCTGTAATATGGGTGGGTGTGAGGTTGTTCTGCCATAGTTTGTTCATTTTGATGGTGAACTTGAAGGACCCTTATTTTGGCAGACCTTTAGTCTTTGTTGGTGTTTTTGTGATAAAAATAATTCTTGTCTGTCTTAAGTACTGTGTCAGAGGTGATGTTTAGATGCTTCGTATCCAATCATACCTGATGCTGATAATGAGCACAAATGCATGGTATAAAATGTGCCCTTGATTTAACAGCCTAGTCTGAGTTGATAGGTGAAGTGAGGGGATGGTTTGGACACAAAGGTGCAAAAGAACTTGCAAAAGAACACACCATAGTTTTGTTGCAGGTGTTGGAGTGGAAATGCACATCTGGCCCTCGTCTACCCCCATTTTCCCTTTTCCCAGGTAGGGGAATGCACAGACAGAAGTGTGAACAGTGAGGATACCCACAGGCGACTTCCCTCATCTTCTCTGTCCCTGGTTCTGCACTAAGCATCTCTTCTGGACATGCATGCTTTGAAAAATGCTATTTAGACCAGTTTTGTTTGGAAGGATCGCTTGTCGTTCATGCGACAGGTTCTTTCCGTAGAGTATTTTAGATAGTAAAGCTAGTCCCGTAGGAAGCTCTGGGTTGTTGCATCAATTATAAACATCTTTGAAAGGAAGAAATCTGTGCATCTGTCGTGCAATTTGCTTTATACTGCAGGTAAGACATCCGTTTTGATTTGTGTTTAAGCATGTTTTATTTGCACTTAGCTGCTCTGTGTATCTGCTGAAATGGGTACGAAGCAACAGTTTAATGAAATGGCATCTACTTCAGTGATTCAAATAGCTGACATGACTATTCTGTTTCTCAGTGCCTTCAGGATACTGGGTGCCGTATCCCGCACGAGAGTGTGGGACTTAAAATGTTTATGCAGTTTTACTGCTGTTGGAATTGCCAATGGTTCTTTGGTATGAAGGTTTTGGCGTAGGGGGAATACAGTATCTGAGTCTCTTCAAGTGTTTTTGCTTCTGAAGTATGATATGCAAATAGTATACTGATTTTATACAAATGAATAATAGAAGAAAACCAAACAAAACCCCCCATTAATTCCTAATTCAAGTACTACCTTTCAGTTTAAAATTAAAATGTAAAGGTTAGAGGTATGTCCAACAGTTTATCAAACCCGAAGTAGGTTAATGCAATAGTATGGTTGCACGGGCTGGAATGCAAAGAAATGAGGAGGGTTTGCCTGTCAAATTTGTATGAGCAAATGCGCTCACTCTAACAGGCCCTTAATCAAGGGGAGAGCAGGGTGGATTCCATCTGCGGCACGGAAGCACGTGCACATGCTATTTCTGGATCAGGGTGTGAAGTGTCAGCAAACACAGTGAAAGGCTGCCTCATTCTTTATGAATGGAAGTGTGTGTTTTAGTGTGGAATTACAGGGGTATTCAGAATGGGTTTTTCAGGCAGCGGTTGCTTAAAGCCTGAGATAACTGGCAGCTCGAGTTTAGGAGAAGTCTGTGCAAGTCTGTGGATGGGCAGGAGGAATTAGGGAGCGGCCGTACTTTCGACTCCACCAGAGGCCTCTCTGAGCTCCGTATCAGCACAAAATATGCTTAGCCGTGGTTCCTTTAAAGAAGGAAAACAGGAAGTGAAGGGTTACATTCAAGGCAATGCTGATTTTTAACCTGGTCCGTTCCTGCAGGTGACTTCAAACTAGGTGATCCACTTGCCTGTTCTTCTGATCGGTCACTACCAGTTGGGTATTCTCTTATAACTTGATCGTAAATCTTAAGTAGTTTATAAGACAAAACTTATGTCCCTTTACCTTTGTACTGTAAAGGATCATTGCTTTCAATGTTTTTTCTCTTTCAAAAGAGAGAATCAATAGTTTACATGGACATTCACAGTTTCTTATGGATGACTAATCTGGGACTATCTTTTTAGGAGCGTGTTGGGGTTGACATTCTCTACCACTGATTATGCTTGCAGTTATCAGCAGGGTTTTCTCTTAGAATTCTTATGCTGTCAAGCAAGCCAGTATGTCTCAATCTCATGCTATTTATGAATGTAGCTTGTTCTTTGTTCATGCCCAGTTATTCTTTTCACACAGTCCTCAAAGTTCTTGCTCTTGTGTCCAAGAGCTCTTTAGCAGCATTACCAGGCTTTATCCTGAATTAATGGTTTCTAGTACAGCTTATATTCAGCTCCTAGCATTGTCAGACTTACGTCAGAGCTATATGAACAAGAAGGCTGTCTACTCTGCCTGGCTTTCTGTTGTCACTTCCTTTTATGCTTAGGTGAATTCTCGGTATTTTTAAGAAAGGTAGGAAGTGATTTTTGCTTCCTGAGACCAAAGCTTTATGTACTCCTCAAATGTGATTATGCTCAAGCAAGATAAAGCAACAGCCAGGTACAAATACCCTGTGGGAATTTCCCAGTATGTCAGTGGATTTTGATCTTTATTCACAGAAGTTCATCCCTAAAACTTTCTCTTGTAATTAAAGTAAGTGCCTCACTAGAAGTACCTTACATCTTGTACCAATTGTCCAAGTAGTTAAAAGCCATTTGCTTTGCAGTGGTTATTAAGTTCTTCTGTTTTAAGAGTTTATTCTAAACCACATTGAATTAATTTGTTCTTTTAAAAAAAGGTAATTTTTTGTGATCCTTTTATTGTTCAAGGCAGGTTCAAACTATATCCTCTACATAATTTTCCTTTTATAAGTTTGTTCTCAGCTCCTCTGCGTTGCAAAATCTGGTGGAGACGCATCTAATTAGTGTTTTATATTATCCAATGTATGTGCTTTTTTTCTGTGGAGGAATACAAGAGGAGTCCTTTGCTTTAATAGAATACTTGGATACAAAACTTTGAAAGATGCAAGTAAAAAACTCAACCTCGCAACTTTGTAGAAGTCTAGAGATTTAGGAAATAGTCTTAGGCAAGCATCTTAGAGACAATATAGAATCATAGAATGTTTCAGGTTGGAAGAGACCTTAAAGATCATCTAGTTTTAACCCCCCTGCCATGGTCAGGAACACCTTCATTCAATTTATTTTATTACGTTAGTAATTGATAGGACCATTCCCTAGTCTCAAGGAAGCAGATTGTGAAAATGGACAAAACTGGGAATACACTGAAGAAAACTCACTTTGTTCATTTCTACTTGGAAAAGTTAAGCGTTTTTTTTCTTTATTTTGCTCTATTTTTTGAGGAGTGGCTGTTAAAATGACTTGTACTTCTCACATTTAACCTTTTAAAAGCATCCCACTTATTTTTTAATTATTATTGGTTTTTGCTGGCTGCTTGGCATTTTGGCATGCGAGATGTTTTAATCCTGGCTTTGTCCAACAAAGAACTCATTTTAGTCTGTCTGTATTTTTGTGGCTTTTTTTTTTTTCCTCCTTCTTGGATGTTGCTTTAGAATTCCATAACATTTGGGGTTTAGGTCTTTGATAGAAAACTAGAGTTCCTGGATGAAATAAGATGTAAATATGACCCAATACTGACAATCAGTGATGTTTGGTATGTCGTGGACTCTTTTTTGTTTATGAGGACACTAAAACACAAACTGGTATCTGGCTGAATGTGGTGCAGGTAACACACCAGAGGTGACAGTGCGGTTATCAGGAATGTTGTATGGATTTATACAACAGACTTGTTGATGGAGAGTGGTAAGGGAGCTGAGTAGCCATTCTCCTCGCAGGTCTATTCTTGATGATAGACTTATGCATGTGTTAGGGGAGGACAGAAGTCTAAGATGACACATACAACCATGTGTTGGACACTTTGGGCATCTCGATGTTCTATGATTAGATAAGAGTACTTGAAATAGAGTGCAGGTTAACTGACTGTAAGTAATGGCTTAATGACAGATTCCCCAGTAGAAAACACCAACTTGTTAAATGTTCATCAAGCAAAAAGATGTTATGATAATGCTGGAAAACTATCTGTTCCTCTTGAAGCATAAACAAAGATAGTTGTCCGGACTCCAAAGTTGATTACTTTCTTGGCAGCAATCAGATATGCTATGTCAGGTAAGAACTCTTTGGCAAATAAGACGATGTGTAAATCTATTCTTGTTAATGTTAAGCGTGCCAGAAATCTGTAAGTACAGGGGCTAAAGAGGAAAAGATCAATCTTATAATTAGAGCTAGCTACAAACCTACAAACATGGGCACGTGCATCCACAGTCTGTGATGATCTAAGTTGAGAGTCATTTTTATTTACCGCAGTTTAGCTGAGCTCATAGACTAGTACAGTGGGTCTAATTTTAGGTTTCCTTAACTTGGACAATTTCAAGGCTAGTAGTACAAAACAAAATACTAGTTACTTGAATGTTTTCAGTTTTCTGAATTACCTTGTAAAGAACAGCTAATGTTTGTGTTGTTAAACAACCATCTGTTTTAAAGAGAATCTCCTTCAAATGTTAAATATTCTAAAATGTGTTAGTGAAGAGGCTGTCAGCCATTTGTCATGCTACACCATTCAAAACTTTTCATGCACAGGAATAGTAAGCTGACTTCCTATTCCTCTTTGATTCCAGTATCAAAATACAGGCTAAAAAATCACTTAACCTGGTTTAGTCAGAGTGCCATGATTAACTGATTATTCTTTGTCTGTCACAAGGAATAAAAATGTATTTACTTTTTTGAACCATCCAGTTTTTACTGTAACTTTGAATTAAAGCTCTCTAGGTGCTTTGTGAGCAGAGGTGAAAGAAATAAGGAAGAGTTGATCATATCTGTATGGATGGGTAATAAATAGTTTGACAGGTGGAAACGTTGCACAATATGATGCCTCCTTGAGGATTTTCAGAACAAGATGAAGATTAAAGATGGCAGTTCTCTGTTTTGATTTGTACTGAAAGAAAGAGGAACACATCTTCTGAAAGGAAACTAGTCCCTTAAACATATGGGGGATTTTTCAAGGTTGGCTTCAAAATAGTCTCTTGTGCTTTTTTAACACTGTAGGATACTGTGCACCAGGCTCTATGCATATGCTGTTCACCACAGTATCCCAATAGAACTTGTTGCCCAGATGGTGCAAACCATATGCCTCTCGATAGTTTATCTATGTTTGGGAAATACTGTCTAAAAATATAAGAAAGGTCGTAAGACTTCTCAAAAGCATCTCTAGCGAGTTTCTTTTGAAGAATGCCTCTAGTGAATTTCTTTTAAATTATTTTCTGGAGGTATTCATGCTGGTAGCTTGCTTTTCTTTTTTTCCTTTTTCGTTCCTTTTGTGTGTGTGTGAGAGTTTTATGGCAGAGATGAGGAACTATGGAATCATACTTCCTCCAGTGCAAGACCATAGCTCTTCAGGCATGCACGCAGACTTCACTGGTCCACTGCTTGGATAGTTTTTCCCCGTAGGAGGTGCATAATAGGTGTACAGCACAAGGCTCAGGCTTGTCTCTCTCTCTCTCCTTCCACACCCCCCCCCCCCGTTGTCTGAATGAACCTTTTTGGAAATGTAACAATATAGAAAGCCAGTTAATTTTTCTATTTGTTCCTGTGTCTTCGGTAATTCATTTGACTATTTCCAAAGGCTAAAGGAGAAAATTCTCTTTGCCCATATGTAAGATGTTAAAATACGTTTTCTATTTTGCTTACCTGGCACAGATCCACAGAGGGACAGCAGTCTAATTAAATTTCCAGCATAGTGGTTCTTTGAAGTATCAACTAATTAGGAATGGGCATTGCAAAAGTTTAGACCAGCACTTAGGAGAAGAATGCTTCATGTAACCATCACTAATTCATTAGGATAACCAAAGCTTATTTCCTTTGAGTAAAGATTTGCACATTCTCACCTACAGCAGTGTACTATATATAATACTTCTTTGTGGCTCCTCTGAAAGCACAACTCTGTTTAAAAGTAAATTAGCTAAATTGAAAGGCTAATTGCTTTGAGCTTCAAGTACAAAGGATGTCCATGCTTAGATTTCTTTGCCAGCTGCAAGAGTCTGAGAAGATATGGTTTCAGAAATCCTCACAGGGTATCTCATGACACGTAGGAATTTTAATGTGGTGTCATAAATCACTAATTTATTCTTGCTCCAGTATTGCTTGCAGAGTCTAGTCCAGTGGATGACAGTTCTATGTACTGGGGAGGAAATATGGCGGGGCGTGGGGGGAGGCTCAACTTGTTTAGTCTGGTAACACCTTATGTCAAATACCTGAAAAGCTCTTATACTTGCATTGCTTCCTCTTACGATTTTGATCAGAATAAAAATGAGTATATGTAGTTTGATGCAGAACTTCAAGTACCTATGAAAGATGCATATGGCATACAGTCCCTTTACGGAATTAGATTTTTTCCGTATCGTTTCAACTGGATGTTTTCTAACATATTTGAATGCTCTTTGTTTTCTGCTTTTTTTTTCTTGTTTTCATGTTCTCACCTTTCATTTTTTAATTGGGTCTAGTCCTCTAAGTCGTTGAGTAAATACAACTACAGTGATAGAGCACTATCTCTGTAATGTGTGTGTCACTCCACTGTGATTCACAGAATCATGTCCTTGTTGAATGGGGCCTTTTAATTTGTGGATATTGTTATGTATCAGCCGCTGCGGAGGCTTGGATTATACTGTGCTGTATCCAGGTTATAGAAAAGTGGGAGCTCACAGGATTGATCTATTGTATTTTCCCCATTTGATAATTCCCATTCTTTCTCCTTTTAATGAATTTATACTCTTATCTTAAACCTACTTCTAAATACTTCAGAACCCCATCTATACCTCTTACTCTTCGTGATCCTATCTATAACTATTGCTCTAAATGATTTGTTTGATTTCGCAGTATATAATGATCATGTAACTTCTCTTTATTCTCAGTTCACTGACTGGGGTCTCAGGTAGCTGCTTCTGTTACATGATAATTTTATTGAGCAACGTGTTAGCCTGAGGAACGAAATGGCCCCATTTCATATCTGACTCCTGGTGAGTGTGAATAAGTACCATCCAGAACTTTTCAAAATCTGTCTGCAATGAAAAGCTCTTTTTGAAGGAAAAAGACACTTGCCAGATGCTTGCATAAATATAAGTGACTAGGAAATGTAGAGAATAGGAAGAATGCTCAAGTTTTTTTGTTTTGTGTTTTTTTTTTTTTTTTAAATTATAATTTGATGTGTATGTACAAGTTCCTTTCATAAGTGTAAAGCATGCAGATAGCCTTCTAAAGAAAGGGTACTTCTTACAAATCTGCATTCATTTCTGGCTGCAAGTACAGCTCCTTTCCAGGGTCGGACCCGTCAGAGTATGCTGCTGCATGCCCTCCTAAAGCCAAGGTTTAAGATGCTTGATTTTTTTCAGAGGTATTTTTTCAGAGGTGTTTTGCATCTGCTGCTCCCAGCAATTGTTGGGAGGTCAGTGCTGCTTATGATCAGGTCACCTTTTAGTTTAGATGCAGAGCTTTAGGCAATCACGGTTATTTTAAAGTTTCAGCTTGTGATCTTTAATTCTTAAATTAGTAGCAAGAGTTTGCTCTAGGGACTCAATTGTCTTGTGTTAATGCAACTAAGACAGTACTTTGTAGTAAAAGTGAGTTTAAAACTATTCTGTTTGTAAAAACAATAGTGAAATTTGGACAGTGGGTTATTTTTGTTTGTCTGAAGGTTAATTTTCTTTCTAGGCTGGCACCTGGGATGCCGCCTTAGGGTATAGGTGTGGTGTTTGAGTCCTTGCTACACTCAGTTGTTCTTTCTGGGTATGTCCATATTAAAAACATTTTCGATCACATCAGGAGCGCGCTTTTTAGGCAAGTATTCTGATTTTCCCCATTAAACCTGCTTTGGTTCACGTTTCAGCAGTCTCAGACTTCACCAATTGAAAGGTTTTGTTCCTTTGGATGAAAGTAAACCAAAACATGCAGTCTCGGAGTGTATGTGTCTCTTGTTTCGGTGATAATGGGCTAATGCAATACCAGGTTGATGCTTTCCAAAATAAACCCTCTTTGAAAGGTTCTGGTGCTGTTCCAGGTGCTCTGCAGCAGCTGTCTGCTCCGTCAGTCTGCCTTTTGGGCCATGCAGATTCCTAATGCAGATGTTTGGCTCTGCCAAACGTATCCAAGCCAACTGCGTTTCATTAAGATCTTACTGATTATTGAAATAATTACTGAATTGTGTTTTGAATTATTTGCTTTCTGCAATCAAACTTATGAGATTTCTGACAAGCCAGGATCTTAAACTGTTACCTATTTTATTATTAAATAATTATGCTTGTATGTTTATAGCATCTAGAACAATGTAATATAAAAATACTTTTGTTTCAAAAACTTTTACTTCAGGGAACAAAAACTGCAACAGAAGACAGAGGGAGTAGGGGAAGTTATTTATGGTTTAAAAAAATACATTGGAAAGTAACAAATACCAAAGCTCTAAGTAGATTAAATTTTCAGATGAAAATGTCACCTAAACTCAGCTGAGTCGAGGATCTTGGTTGCTTGCCTTGAAATATGATACTTAATGCTTAAATGATTTAGTGTGACAGTGTCTAGCCTAGGTTTTCAGGATCACTAGTGTTTTGTTTTTAAAAGCAATTAGATTTCTGGACACGACAATTACTTTTAATAATTATTTTTTGTTTTGTTTTAATATTTGATGTGATGTGTATCTTAATGTGTTGTTTATATTTTTTGTTTATTTGATGACAGAACTGTCAGTTATATGAAACAAATATGTGATTATTACTATGAACTCTATTTATTTAGAATCCTTGATTGCTGAAACATGTTTGAGGAGGGATTTTTACAAATACTAAAATTTTAAGCATGGGCTAGAGTTAGGAATGTGATGAAATACTCCATCCCACCATATAAATGAGTCTTTAAATAACCTATTTCTGAAGTTGTTTCCATTTACATACCTGTGCCAAAGAACCAAACAGACTTTCTCCTGGTAATATACTTGTCTGGATAACAAGCGGAGTGTTCTAGTATTGCTTGTGACTGCGCTGTTTTGGGTAGGATTGCCAGGACTCCTTTTGTGTTGCGTTTTGTGTGCCTGGAGGTGTGGGCTCTCTCCTTCCTCCTGTCCAGCAGAGTGGTGGGTACGCACAAAGACCTGCTGCTCTGGTACCTGGGCTGAAAAAGGGACCTTGCATTTGAAGCCTCTTTGCTTCTAAAAGCTGAATATAGGTGCAGTCTTGCCTGGAAAGAGCTTTTCTGCACAGCTCCCTGAGCCAGCCTTCTGCTGATCCAGAATATTTGGGTGGTGGTGGGAAAGAATCAAGTGTAAACAGCAAGTTGTTTAGCCAAGAAAACAGAAACGTTTTCTATTTGAGTTACCCTAGACTCTTCTCACCCTTATAAAAAGCACTCTCCCCTTTTTCTCTACTGGTTTAGCAGCATACCTTAAATAAAATACGCATCTATACACTTCTCCCCACCCCCGATATATAAAACTGTTCTTTGTGCACTTTGGCTCATTTATCATGAGGTTTTTAGTCTTTAAGGACAAGCATATATTTCAGGCTCTTGGATTGCTGTCAAGGGACTGTTGTTTACTGTGTTATTTGTGTAGCTCCCACAAGACTAACTTTTAGCTGGCATCTCTCTGTATAATAGTTTTAATTGTGAAGGTATTGGTGGACTGCTCCAGACAACATCTTAATGCTTGTTTGCAGGCCGAAAATTTGCTTGTATATAAAAGTGGAAAGTATTCATTATTATTACTTGAACAGTCTACTGCCTTCCAGTGTTTCAGTAACATCTCTGTCAGCATCCTTTTTGTTGAATAGTTGTATTTGAGGCAGTGGGTACTGCTATGGGCATTGGAAAGCGAACAGCTCTGGAACCCGTGTTCAGTGAGGTGGAGAAAATGAATCTGAAAATAATCTTAACCTATGCTAGAGATGCAGTTATAAACCTGCTTTAAAATAGAGAGCTTGCAGAACAAAATAATGAGTTGTTGTGAGTTGTCGTCGTGCACAGACTGTGATGTATTGCCAACTTACTATTTCTGAGCTCTGCGGTGTGTCACAAATGCATGTATTTCTCTATTAAGTGACGCCTCTGCAATTTGGAACCTTATTTGTTGAAACTGGTCTTTTGTTTGTGTTGTATAGCATTTTAAAAAAGAAAATGCTGATTTAGTATTAAGCATGGCTTCTAGTAACAATTTTGTCTGTTTGCTTTGTAGGTATGAAGCGTCCATTAAGTCCTGACCACGTCTTTGAAGATGGGATTATGAATCAACCAGTTGTTCTACGGGGCTTTGAAGAAAAAGGACTGAGGAATGACAGGCAGGACTATCAATTAAGCAAAGAAAAAAAGAAGATACTGTTTTCCTTCTGCGAAGTGTGCAATATACAGCTGAACTCTGCAGCACAAGCTCAAGTTCATTACAATGGGAAGTCTCACCTGAAAAGAGTGAAGCAGCTTAATAATGGAAAGCTCCCTACAAGTACAGCTCCCGGCGCTTTGTTTGCAAGTACAAGCACAGGTACATAATTAGTATGAGATGGTGGATTTTGGTCAGGAGATCTGAAGAAGCTTTTAAGCTCTACCTTCCCCACCCAACATAACCATTACATTTAATATAGATTAATATTAGTAGTTAATAATATTTTGCCTTGTTCAGAATTACTCGTGTATTTCTTTTCCTGTGAAGCCAACTCGTATTAAGGTAATATTGCATTAATGCATGATTAATGGCTGCGTTGGGCCTTGGGTAGTTGAGATATGGTCTATTTTAAAAGTAGCTGTTGTGGGTTCAAATAGTCATCTGTTTTCGTCACCTGCTTTTATTCCCAAAATAAAGTTCTGGAGGGATGCTAAGGAAACAGAAAAAACTTTTAGAAAAGTGTAGTGGTGGGAAGAGGAGGAGGAGAGCAGGAATTTACAGCCCTGGCCCTCTCATTGTTTCTGCTTTCAGTGGTCTGGGTTTTAATTACTCTCATTCAAATGAGAAGTAATTTGAAATAATACTTTTTACTTACTGGGCAAAACAAAGGTACCAAATGCTTGGGTAAAATGTATTTAACATGCATAATGTAAAGGTGCAAAGTGCATAATGTGCTTTCTCGTTAGTTTTTTTTATTATTATTTCAGTGTTAGCTCACAGCTATTCTGAAAAAAAATGTAGTATTCTCTATGCATATAAGAAAGTGAACAAATGATTCCATCTTGTATGGTTGTAAGGGTGAGGATGTTGTGACTCTCCTTCCCTTTTTTTAAGGGGTCCTGGTATGTCATATGGTCCCTTGCTTTGATGTTCATAGTTTAAGGGTTTTGCTGCAGGATTATTGTTTTTCTGTGATGTTCCAACAGCATTGGAGAAAATGTGTTAGAGCACTTTAAGGGTGTTTTTTTTACTCATAGTTGAAAGAGATACTTTCTTTCTTTCTTTCCATGTATTTTGCTAAAGAAAATTCATGGGGGTTTGACATTCTGTAGAATCCAAAACGGCCCAACTTGATCTTAAAAAGTATTCTTTACATCTCAAGCAAGTATAGCAAGTAATCCTTTCTGGTTCTGAGATAATTCCTTAAACCTGCAGCATTTTATGTCTAGAAGAAGCAAAAGTTGATGCTTTATTAACACTTGGTATTGATGAAGTAACAGATCTCAGTCTTCATGAAAAAAAATTTATTAATTTTATTAGAGGTTTTTTTAGTAGCCACATGACGGGATTTGCTTTGGGGTTTTTGTTTGGTTTTTTTTTTTTTTTTTATAAAGACAGTCAAATGGCATTAAAGGGTTAAGCTTCCCCCCACCCCATTTTTAATTCTTGTTAACGGAGTTTGACTTTTCTTGATGTCTGTGGTATTGTTTTGTTTCATTTAGAACTGAGGAGTGTCAGGGTATCACTTGGGTAAGGCCCGTGGTCCAAAAGATTAAATTCCTACTGAATAACACCTAAATTACTTAATTGTGTGCCTTCTTAAAATAACTTCATAGCTATGAGGCATTGTAAGTTAATTTAAATTCCTCTGCGAATTTGAAATATTTGCACTGTATGTTTTCTGTTGCTTTTTGTTAGCTGGACCCCTGCACCTGATATCTTTGCAGTCAGTCCTGGGGATTGCACTCGATGCCCTGGCACCGTTGCTGAGCTAAGAATATTTTGGGGTTTTTTGCTGGAACACACGCTTTGGGGTTACTGTATAGCTTAGGAGTTAAAGTTCATGTTTCTTTCTGTTCACTGATATCTATATTAGACTATACTGTAGTTTTTTACTGGTCATGCATATTGAAGTAGGCATTCTGTTTTCATAACTGAAGGATGCTGGTTTCATAGTATTTAAAAGAAAGAAATGCCTTGCATAGGCAGCTTGTTATTATTAGTGTTGCATAGACAATTTAATATACTGCTTAAGAGCCAGTGTGGGAACAAGATTTACTGAAACGTACTTCTCAAAGAACACTTTCCAAAAATAAGTAGAAATTAATTTTCTTATAAATTGACATTATCCAGGCTCAGCTTTAATCCTTGTCCTCTGGAGTGTTATTACCCCTTGTAATGGGAGCCTGCCTTTCCCATTTCTTTGGCTAACATTGTAAACAGAATTAATTGTGCAGATGGTAAGACAACAATTATATCCATCTCACCTCACCAGTGAACAGACTTTATTCCACGTGTGAAGGAAGCAAATAGCCCCTCTCATACTTCACAGATATAACTACATCCCCTTCTAATGATCCAGGTAGGGAATAGTTCGGCACACCTCAGGAGGCTTTCTGCAAAGGTTCCTGCTAAGCTGTGGCTGGAGTTTTCCTCTGTCTCCATAAGATGAGTGTGAAATTAATAATATTCCTGTTGGGAAATAAGGTGACTGTAAAATATACATGACCGTACACATTCATTGACAGTACAGAAACGAGGATTACAGACCTGCCAGAACCGTCATGATCCTGTGTGACAGAACTGATCTGTGCACCATCGCTCCAGCCTCCTTGGCATTTAGTGGACTTTCTTCCAAATGGGGATGAACACAAAGGAGTCATGAGACATATTTTGATATTCATCCTCTTCTGAGGTCCTCCCTATGACAGGTGGCCTCAGGTTGTTATAAAGCATCCTTTTAGTTGTTGACTTCCACAGGGTTTCACAGTTACAACCTCAATTTGTTGTTTGTAACTTTCAGTAATAGGTAACGGGCCTTGTACCACTATTGAAAAGATTCAATAAGTGGTATTCCCGTTCTTGGCAACAACACTCTACAATGTATAGATGAGGGAGTTTTACATATTTTAAAGTCTAAATATCTTCTTAGCGATAACTTTAAAGTTACTTCTTTATACTTAGAGTAAGTGTATGATTCTCATAAAATTTCAAAAGGTATTTAGCAACATATTTTTCTAAAAAGCCTACTCTGTTTGCATAGATTCTTGTTTATTTTGGCTCTTCCACCTCGTTACTGAAATCTAAAAGATATTTTGCTATTGTACCTGTACCTGCAATTTCAGTTACTTCACAGCAAGGAAAATTGCATATAAAATAAAGTTTACAGCCGCTTTTCTTTATATTGATCGAATCAATAATTTAATTGACTGAATTAGAAGGCTTTGTTGAACTCTTCATTTTCTTTAGATTGGTGTTAAAAGTTATATGTGTGAGGAAAATAGTATTCTACTGGAAAAGTATATTGCACATGATGTTAGAGGCTTGGCTATTGATTACGTTAGTGATTGTTCATTACCATTCATACCCGTCCTGTGTTACTACAGCTTAGACTGAAGTTTGTCAGTGAGACCGTTCCCAAGGGCCGTCCTTATCCTTGTGCCAAGCATACCCGATGTATGGCCAGGCCAGAAGGAAAGAAACGAAGTTCCAGGAAAATAAGCGTGTATTTACTTCTGCAGGTTGAATTGGAAATTATTTCAGTTATTTCCTATAAGCAGGAAAAGAAAGTGTAGTTTCTTGTAGCCTTGGGGAAACGTATTTTGGAGTGGGCCTGCTAAAAGCTTTTCAGCAGCGTGTCTTGCTGAAAAGAAAGACACCCAGAAAACAAGGGCTAAAGTATCTGCTCTTCAAAGGGGGAGGAACCAGCTTCGACAGCACGGCGCGAACCTGGCTAATTAAAGATTGTTTGCCGCCTCGTCCGCTAACAGCTAGCTAATGAGGTAACTGTTTAGGAGCTAAAGGCAGGAGGGGGGCAGCATCTCGCAGGCGGGAGGGAGCGCTGGCTGCGGGGCCGCCAGGCTTCCACCAGGTGGCGCTGCAGCCCGGGCGATCCAGCCAAGGAGCCGCCGCCGTGGGGTGTGTTGCCTGGTTCGGCCTCTTGTTACAATTTCCCGAAGCCTTTTTTATTAAGCAAGCTACCTGTGGGGAGAACGGCGAGGTCTTGGTTGTTAATGCGTGCTGCGGCCAGTTTTGTGGATGACTTTGTTATATTCCTCCCGGTTCTTGTTTGGAGATGACACCGATTTTGCTCCACAAATTCTCATTACTTGCTCCCTGGGGTGGTATCCCCTGGTGGATGTCCTGGTTCTCTCTCCTTTGCCCCCGTGCTAACATGGGAGCGGTTGTTGCCGTTTTAAGAGCGAGTGTGCTAGAAATACCTATCAAAGCCCAAATTTCACAGATCCCTGGAAATGGGTAGGGTAACTTAATTTTTGTTAAGAAAGTGCCCACATTCTACAAGCGGGCCAAGCAAAACCACTTTTCCTGGGTCCTAGGGTGTTTCAAACAGCAAATGTGGTTGAGGGTCCAGATGCCGCTCATAAATGTCAGTTTGAAGGTCTGCCTGCTGGAAGTGAGATTGGGACGCCAGTCCTCTGGCAGTGTATTCTGGTAGCAGCTTTGCCTTTTTGCTCTTGAAATGCCTGACCTCGCAGGCCAGTTTTGGAAATGCTGTGGGCCCCTGTGCTGTGCCTCTTTGTAGGAAACAGCCCTACAAGTTAATGCCTTCCCCTGTCATACTGAGGAAATAATCACGGGATGATTTCCTGAGAAATTATTAACACACAGTCGTGTGATGTGGCTCAGAGCAATGACAGCCAGGAGTTTGTTAAACTAGCAAAATAAATACGTAAGTGACTGGACTTCTGTTGTGTTCATGATTTAAATCAGGTCACAGAAAGGGCCTGGTAATGCTAGTTCAAGGGAGAAGGTAAAACGTCAATCTTGGACATGGGAGGAGAACAAGGGAGTATGGAGGAGGCAGATTTTCTTCATTTTTGGCAAGAGAGATTAGAATGGCTTTGCCTCCTTGTGCAATGCCACGAATTGGCAGTCTAGGCAGCCTTTCAAGTTAATGGAGGCAGGGAGGCTTACAACTGAAGTGCTCAGAATTATCCCTCAAAGGATCCATGGACTATATAACTAACCTGCATATTAGTTTGCCAAATGTGTAGAGTTAGGAAGTGTGAATAGTGTCTTCAGCTATGTCAAATGAAAAGGACATTCTTAAACATCTAATTTAGATTAATAATTTATTTTCTAAGCATTTGACTTTGTCTTTCTCTCAAAAAGTAAAACTGACTACTGGTAGATGTTGAGAAATTATTCTGAAAATATTCCAGCTAGCCTTAAATCCACATGCCCGCCTTTGGCCTGCTGCATATGAGGAAGATTTTTTTTTTTAATTATTTTTTAAATGAAACTGTGAAGAAATTACCTTGCCAGGTGACGAGGTCAGTGCAGGATTAAACCATGGTCTGTTACAACAGAATGAAACTGCAGTGTATTACTTGGATTTCAGTGGAGTTTTTCCTTGGCT
Source organism: Rynchops niger (assembly GCA_013400035.1). Taxonomy (NCBI): domain Eukaryota; kingdom Metazoa; phylum Chordata; class Aves; order Charadriiformes; family Laridae; genus Rynchops; species Rynchops niger. Next base: position 513,984 of record VXBH01009485.1, read on the forward strand.
TTTAATTGTCAGAAGAATCTGATCATAAATGGAGGTCTTTGTATGTAAGTTTGAATCCTTAGCTGGGCCGACACTAGCTTTCTGACAGGTAGCTTAGTTGCCATCTAAGACTGCTTTGTGCCAACTTAATGGAGAACAGAATTTTTGCTTACTTTAAGCCTCTTGATCTAGGTCCTCAAATTCCTTATCAATGTTTGTCTTTAATTTCTCTAAAAAAAAGAACAAGGATAATCTGACCTTTATTACAGAATATCTTTATGAATTATTCTACCAAGTACTCAGAGGAATGCTTAGCAGCAACCAAAAGTATCTTGAAGAAGTTTGTGAGCTGTGTCCTGGTAAACGCGTGCATAACTGTAGAACTGGTGTGGAAGAATCTAGAGAAGAGGAGGAGAAGGATATTGGAAAGCATTGTGAGCTTACTCTTTCTTGTATTATGTCAGAACCTTTTGTAGACTTGTGGAAGGTCACCACTTGTTCTGCCTTCCACATCTGCTGCCTACAGCCCAACCTTTTGGAAAGCAGTTTGGAAAAAAGCTGCTGCCGTGGGGGCACAGAGTGGAGCAATGTCTTGGGGCTTCCTCCCTCAGCCCCACGTGTGAAAGGGAGGTTGCTCCCCGTTTTGCTGTCTTATATTGCTAGTCTATTTGGAAAAGATTAGACTTTCTTGATAAAAAGCAAAACTATTACCTTTCTCCAATATAATAATAAGTAAGTAAGAGTTACATTCTTGTAATGCAACTTAAATAGTGAGTTGTTGAGAAACGGAGTATTTTCTCTTCTCACTATGGGGTGTGTTGGCTTCTTTTCTTACTCAGTGGTCTTTTGAATGGGATTGTATTTAGTAGATGGTTCCACATACTTTCCCTCACTTGACTATCTTCCCCAACTTAAGAAATACGTAATGTAATATAAGTTAACATTTTTCTTACAATATGAAATGTATTTCTGAGAAGTGATTGCTATTTTTCTTTTACAGCAGTTGTGATTAGCTGCTCTGAAATTAAGGGGCTTTATTATATTGTTTTGGTGCACTTGATGCTTCTTATAAAACAATGATGATGAGAGTTAATATCAAGGGACAGAGCTGGCATTAAAGGTGGTTTCTTGTTTGTTAATAACTACAGACTGTATCTATAACAATTTGTTCTGTGTTTAAGTATCTGCACTGTGAAAGTACTGGTAAATTCATAAAAATAATAAGTAGATTATATGTGTACTTACTGGTAGTCTTCAAGTTAAAAAAAAAAAAAAAGGAAAATTATTGTTTCATTGAGGTTGGTTGTTTTAAAATAATTGTCAAGTTGCATTAGACCAAAGCATTCAAAAATTCCCTAATGTAAAAAAGAAAACCCAACCTTTTTTGCAGTTGGTAAAGGTTATCAGACCAATTATTCATTTGTAGCCTCAAATACATTCTCTTGGAGGTGGGGAGCACATGAATGACACATGACATTTGTAAGGAAACAAATGGAGTATGTGGCTAGTATTGAAAAAAGCAGTTTATGGCGGGTGGTGCTTTGGGTGGAGCGGGCTAGGATTTCAAAAAGAAAATTGGCCACTGCAGTCGGCACTCATTGCCACTAGCTTGCATTAATATATTCTCATATGAGAACTCTGCAAAATTCCTCCTTGAAGAGTTTAACCTGTCTTCAGGCGCAGTTATGCTGTGGTAGAGAACCAACATTTAAGACATCAGATATTCTAGAGTCTAGGACCAAAAATACAGCTGCTCACCAGCCCTGACTTCAAGCTGCGAATGGCTGCAGGGGTGGACATGACACCTCTTCTGCTCAGGTTGGGGTGGGGGGGTGTCTCTCTTGTTGTTTAAACAGGGTGGGCAACGGTCTGGAGAGCTACCGAAATGAGTTGAGTTTGTGTTGTTGCAAGGGCTTCTTCACTGTCTCTCTGAAGAATGTGATCCACGGTTTACAGGTGTAGGCAGATGAGATGAAAAGGGAGTGGTAAATGTAGAGTCGTCATTTTTATTCAGTGCACACTTCCAACAGTGATTTCGGTATTAAAATGACTGAAAAAAAAAATAAAGTCAGATTTGTTTATTTTTATCTTGCAAAAGTAAATCGGGTACTCTCTCTTGTATGGTAAGTATCCTCATCTGGGATCAATCCTGCCAAAATTTCTCTCATAGTTGTCTTATGACACAGTAGTATATTTGGAGAACTGTGCAGGTATTAGAATAAAAACTCCCGTGTCTTTCTGTTTCTTTGCAAACTTAACCTACTCGTGATTACATCTGATTCTTATTATACTGTGTATCTCTGTGTGTGTGAGTATGCACAGCGACACATGCCCTCTTACCTTTTTTGGGAAAGAAAATGTATGAACTACCTGAAAAGACAAAAAGATTTACATAGTGGGAAGTCTGTGTGGGAGTGGGAAGAGCATGAATTTAATAAGCCATGGAGATTTTTCATAGTAAGTAATTAAAAATTATTGTTGTTTTTGAAAGATGAAGGCATTGGTCATGTAATGTCATGCTTTTAGTTGTTGATTTTTTTTTTTTT